>RJWH01006093.1:30109-61506 GCA_004363575.1 Solenodon paradoxus | reverse complement strand
GTGGCCTTAGAGCCCCCCTCTGGGTCTGGCCGACCCTCCTGCTGGGATGGTGGAAGGCTGGTGGCCATCAGTGTCCCCCACCCGGGACCCTGTCATCTCACTTTCCAGGGGAGCTCCCCCAGCACTGCCCAGGAGCCACCTGCTCCAGATTCCGTCACCGCTGTGTCCCCTGGAGGACCATACCCTCCTCAGCGTCCCAGCAGGCTGACTGCCTTTCAGTCAGCCCCCTCGTCCCGCCCGCCCGGGATGTGATTTCAGCTGTGTCCTGGAGTTGTTCCCCGTGTCCCCACCCTCGCAGCCCGGCCTCGCTGCCCAAGGCCCGCCCTGAGCGGTGTCCCTACAGGGCACGGCCCAGGAGCCCATCCGCAGGAGACCGATTTCTGTGCCTTACTGAGCCCAAGCGAGCGTCCCTCCGCCCTGTGGTCGCCCCGTCCATAGCTGGGATCCCGCGCTGCCTCTGACCCGATGGACCAGCACTTCCCGCGGCTCCTGCCCTGACTGACCAGGCTCCCGGCCCGGCCAGCCCGCACTCGCCCAGAGCCTCCGCGGTCTCCGCGGTGTCCTCGCCCCCTTGCTGTTGGCCTGCATGTTCCCGGTGCCTCTGGCTGTCGCCGTGGCCACAGTCCCTGGCGCCAGCCGTCCCTGCGACCCGGGCTCACCGTGCAGCCGGATCTCCTGACATGGGACCGCGGGACAGCTGCTCACAGACGCGTGTCCCCACCCCACCGCACTTTGTTACACTGGTGGTTTTGTTACATGTTACATGGAAAATCCTGAATAAACGCTCCCGTTCTGCACAGGCAGCTTGTGGGTGGGCTGCAGGCGGTGCGTCCACCCCGCGGGCCCCAGAACGTCCACCAACCGAGGGAAGGCCCAAGCACCTTTCTCCCTGCGTGGCGTAAGGAAAGTCGCAGAAATGGAAATCCGGTGTCTCCAGCTGTGAGATAAAGGCCGTCCCTGAAACTGGCTCGGGCCTTGGAAGCTATGGGCCGGGCTCCAGACCTGCAGCCACATAAAGGAAAAAGCTGTGGTCCGTGTGGATGTGAGGGGGCCAGCCGGGGTCCTGAGGGTCGGGGGCATGCTGATGGCAGAGGAGATGCCCTGTGCAGACGCCAGGAGCAGCATTAGGCCCTCTCTCCTCCCCAGACCCCCATCCCAGGGCCGCCACCTGGGACTTCAGAACAGGGCCCCACTGCAGGAGCGAGGAGCTGAGACGAGGCGGGACCGCAGCTGGTGACCCGCGGCCAGCATGCCCGTGTCCTCGTAAAGGGGCCTGGGGCACACACCCTCAGGGAGGTGGCCCCATGAAGACGGAGACGGGGCGCCTTCCAGTCCGGGGTGGGTGGGGGTGCTGAGGTCCCCATGAGGTCTGCACGGTACCAGCCCCAGAGCCCCCTGTGCCCCTGGGTCTTGTCTGGGCGCGGACTCCCGGCTGGTCAGCCAGCTCAGCTGGGGTCAGTGTCCCTGCAGAGGCCACAGTCCCTTCAGGGAGCGGCATTAGGCCCCCTCTCCTCACACCCCAGCCCCCTGTCCCAGGGCCCCCACCCGGCAAGGGCTGGGTTCCCTCCCCATTGGGAACTCTGTCCTGGCAACTGCCCAGCTGTCCAAGCGGGTCAGCATGCTCGTCTTTAGAACAGGGACAGACAGCAGCGAATGCTGGGCAGGCCTTCTCGGGACACCGCAGAAGCAGCCACGCTGGTAATGGAGATGGGATTCCGGGAGCCCAGCCATTCCCAGCCGGTGTCGTGTGTCATGGGCTGAAATGTGCAGCCCCCCACACCCCGACCCGGGGGTATGTTGAAGCCCACTGGGACCTCGGACTGTGACATTTGGAAGTAGGGTCCTTACTGGTATAACTAGTTAAGAGGTGTTGCTGCCGCTGGAGGTCCCAGTCCAGTTAGGGCAGCGTCCTCATAAAAGGGGATGTCTGATGGAGAGACGCCACCCTGAGCCCGGGACCCACCAGAGTGCAGAGAGGCCGCCTGAGCCCCGCGCCCGAGCCCTCACCTCCAGAGCCCGGGACAGGAAGGTCTGGTGACACGGTCCATTGGTGACCTGGATCTGGCAGCCCCGAGACTCAGATTCACAGACACTCTTGTCACCTGGGCCGCACTCTGGCTGCTCCGCCCAGCCCTGCCCCTGAGGCCCGCAGCCTGGCCGAGGGCTGTGAGGACCCTGCGCGGCGAGGGGAGACATGCTCTTCTAGAACATGCTACCTGACCAGCCAGCAGGACCCGCGGCGGCAGCGGCGGCCGTGGTGGGGAGCTGCTGCTGCTTCTCACGGCACCGATTCCAAAACCGAAAGAGGACTGTCTCGGGAGTGTGCTGGGGGTCTTGTGATAAAGGACGCTCAGGGGGCTTAAATGGGGGAGGTTCAGGGTCCGGGAGACCTAGATGGAGGTGTCCCAGCGCCATTCTTAGTGGGGCCAGGAGGGGGCCTGCCCCATGCTCCCCGCAGCTGGGTGGCCTTCCTTGTGTAACCACATCACCCCATCTCTGCCCCTGTCACCGTCTCCTTGTGTGTCTGAAGCCACCCCTTCCCCCGCAAGCCTGTGCCCCACGTGGCCTGTGCCTTAGCTTCTTGAGCCGTGGGGGTGCACCAAGTCTCCCCGTTTTTGTTTTTTTTTAAGGAAAGGTGCAGGCTGCAGGACACGAACCTGGGTCCCTGGGATGTATGTGGACCGCACTGTCCAGAGGCAGTGGACTAGCTACTATGCCACCAGGGCGCACGAGGAAAAAGCATTTTGACAGGAAGGAAGCACTTTTATTTGTTGGACAGCAGCTGCCCGGGGTCCTTGGGTTTAACATGACCTGCACCTCGTCGCCTGTGCCACCAGGGGGCGCCCCTCTCCCCCTTTTCATACCGGTCACGGGATTTAGGGCCCACACCGCTCCACGCTTGGATCCTCTTCACTCGGAGCTGCCAAGACCCTGTTCCCAAACTCCCAGTCACTGGCACGGAATGTCAGCACTGCTCTGTATGTTTTGGGAACATTTCCTCCTTATACAGTGGCCAAATCGGGGTCCCCTGTTTCCTGGGACGCTGTAATCAAGCGCCCCAAACTCCAAGTCTGGAAACAATTGACCCACCACATTCTGGGTTCCTTATTCCGACCTCCAGGCGCGCAGGGCGAGGCTCCCTCGGGAGGCTCCAGGGGCCCCCGGCATCTCTCGCCGCAGTTGTAACGACACCAGTGCTGGGGTTCAGGACCACCCTACTCCCGCAGGACCTCATCGGAACGTAACTCATTCCATCTGCAGTGTCGCGATTCCAAAGAAGATCCCATTCTGAGCTTCTGGTGGACACGGATTTTGGGGAGCGGGGGCACGATTCAAGCCTCGGTCTTGCCCAGGCACGCGCCCTCGGGAGTGACGTACCGAGCCTAGTCTCCTGGGCGAGCGGGAGAGCACCGCGCGCCCCCACTCGGGGTGACTCAGCCACCCCAGTTGCTTTTTGGGCGTCAGCCCTGAAAGTCCACGCGGGGGCCTCTCCGAGCTGGATGCGCGTCCAATCCCCTTCCAGGCGCCCGCCCTCCGGGGCAGCGGATTGGTTCCCGCCCGACCAATCAGAGAAGGCCGCGCTGTCACATGACATAGACCCGCTCTCCCCACCCCCCCAACACACACACACCTGCTCTCACCTGATGGAGACCCCTAAGCCGACAGCTTGCGCCGGCAACTTCTGCGCTCCCACGGCCTCTCTCGCGTAACTTTAGCCTCGATGTCCCCTCCGGAACGAACTTGTCGCCAGCAGCTGTGCGCACGTGGCGGCAGCTCCCACCTGGGGTTGGATGCTAGTGGGTCTGGGGAGGGGGCACTGGGCAGCGCTGCCCCCCCAAGACGGAAGGTGTGCACATCACCTCGCTTCTTCAAACCTCAGTTTCTACAGCGGGAGTGTGCACGGTCCCTCCATCCACACCCCCCGGCCGTGGTGGGGAGGCTGGCTGCGAGGGGCGCTAATTTGATTCCATTCTCTTGCTTGAGCCCGGAGACGCAGCCCTGGGCCTGTCTGGGGGATCTCCCCCAGAGGTAACAGATGGACAAGTTCTTCGAAGAGTAAAGAAGGGGCACGCCCTGGTGAGGTGGCGGTTGGGCCCATCGCCTCCGATCCAGCGCGGCCTACATGCAATCCCAAGGACTCAGGTTCATGACTCAGGGCCTGAAACTAGCCAAGATGAACAGCCAAATAAAGTCAATAAATTCTTCCTGCTTTCTCCTCCTGCCTGCCTGCTTGCCTTCATGTCTGCCTGCACCTGTCCCTTAAAAAAAAAAAAAAAAGGAAAGGAAAGAAACAAGGGCGTGCACCCTCTCAGGCTCCTCCCCCATCCCACAGCTCTTTGGGTTTTACCGGGAGACTGGGATATCGCTTGACTTTCTGGGGGGGCCGTGGTGTGACCATGGGAGACCAACTCATCAGCTTTACATTGTTCTTTTTTTTTTTTCTTTTTTTTAAGGAAACGTGCGGGCAGGAATGAAGGTGAAGGCCAGCTGCCTGTAGGAAGAGAGAGGAGCAAGGAGCTTCTATTTAGTTGTTCATATTGTTTGTTCCCCCTGACTCAGGTCGTGAACCCGTTTTCTTGGGATGGACACGTGGACCCTATTGCTGCTGTACCCCCACCGGTACCCCGGCCCCTCGGAAGTTGAGTGATGATCCTTTCTTGACAGTAACAGTGGGAGAGAAGAGGCAAGACAGGCCAGGAAGTCTGAGAAACTAAAACCCGAGGCCCCGGTGTTGGTTAGCTAATCACGCCATGTGCACGCGCGCGTGCATTCATTCACCAACAGGACTGAGGACAGGGACAGCCGCGGGTCGGGTGGTTCATGGAGAAATGGATTATTCAACAATCCTTTTTTGTCAGGCTCTTAAGTGAGAGTCCAGGTGCAGTGAAGGACATGGGGAGTCAAAACCTGGTTTTCCGAAGACGATGACATTGCAAGTGACAGGAGAATGGGTGCGGAGCCCGCCTGCCTCCCCAAGGGTTTGCCTCTGATCCGCTGCCATTCTGTCTCCCCAGTCCACGGGATGTATCCTCGCCCAGTGTTTCTGGTGACAGGACAGTAATTGACCCTGGAATCTTCCTAGCTGATCACACCTGGCTTTTAGCCTTTGGGGTCAGCATCTCCGTCACTGCCACGCCAGGACACCAGCTGTAATCCTCACGTCCGTTGATTAGCGGTCCTGCGGCCTCCCCCAGCACCGAGGACTCCCCGGGAAGCGATGCCAGCAGTCCAGCTCACTGTGCTGTTCTCAGAGCCATTGGCAGACACTCAGCACGTCTTTGAAAGGATGTGTCTCCTGTGGCGTTTGCGACGCCCCCAGGAGGTGGCGGGTGAGCGCGGGGAGTGGGGTGTGCGGTTCCACCCCAGGCCCTCTCCTGAGCCGAGCAGACCCCACTGTAGGGCTTGGCAGCCACCCAATCTCCAATTTTCCTACTGGGTATGGGGGGTGCATTAGCGCCCACCCCGTCATTGCCCCACACTGCAAGCCTGGATCCGAGCTTGCACGCCGGGCCCCCGGGGCCACGCAGCAGAACACCAGCCGCGGGGGCTCTCCTTTGGGGGGCGCTCCGCTTCCGTCACCCCGGGGCCGTGGGGCGCGGAATTCGAAGCTCAGCCCGTCCCTCCCCGCCCGCGCAGCGGTGCCTCCCGGCCGTGACGTCAGGTGGCGAGAGCGTGACGTCACAGGGGGCGGCGCGGGGCGGCGCCCGGGAGACCGGCCACGCGTCGCCACAGCAACGCGGGAAGCCCCGCCCCCGAGAGTGGAGGCGGCCCAGCTCCGCGGCCTGTTCCCGCCCCGCGCGCCCCCGCGGCCGCGCGCCCCCCGAGGCCTCGCGGGCAGCGACCCGGCCACCCCGGAGCGGCCGCAAAGCGCGGCGGGCGTCGCGCGGCGTTTCCCGCTGCCGCAAAGCGGCGGGCGCGCGGCCGGGCCCCGCCCCACGCTGTGACGTGGCGCGCGCGCCGCGCCGGACGGCGGCTGCGCAGTGGGACGCCCCGCCTCCGGCGTCGGGCGGCGTCAGCGCGGCCGGCGACGCTCCGAGACGCGGGCAGCCGGCGCCCGCGCGGCGGGGACGGCCCGCGCCCAGCATGCGGAGGCCGGCGGCGCGGCAGCGGGGGCCCGAGCGGGCGCCGGAGCCCGAGCCCGAGCCGGAGCGCCAGCGGGGTCCACGGCGGGGGTCGGAGCCGCGCTGCTGAGGGAGCCGGGCCGCCCAGCCCGCCGGCCAGAGGTAACGACGCGCTCCCGGACCCGGCCCCCGGAGCCCCGCACCCCGGAAAGCAGACCTCGACGCCCCGGATTTCCGCGCCCCCACCTCCCCGCCACTCCGCACCGTGTCCCCACGGCCTCCAGCACCCCGCACCCCGTCTCGGAACCGTTCCGACGGACCCCACCCCGAAGCAGGTCCCCGCGGCCCCAGCCCCCTTCGTGCCCCTGACCGTAACCGCTGAGCCCAGCACCCAGACCGTGCCCCCACGCACCCCAGCAGCCCGACCCTCATGTCCTGATCTGGGCGCCTCAACCCTTCCCGGCAGATCCCTGCACCCATAGCACCACTTCCGTGAACCCCGATTCCTACACTGAGAGCCCGACCCACAGGCTCTGCACCCTAGAACCTGTGGCCTCCACACCCTGTGGGTCCTGGAACCCCAGACGCCGTCTCTCCTACACCCCACATTGACCCTCACTCCCTGCCCCGCACTCCAGACCTGCTCCCCTCCAGGGACCCCCAAACTCAGACTGGAGACCACACCCCACGGATTCCTGGGGACCTCCGAATACTCCCAGCAGATCCGCTGCCTCCGTTGACACTGAACCCCCACCCCACCACCCACTTCCGCTCTGCGGTCCTGAGATCCGGGGCGCCTGTTGTCTGGTGGAGGGGTCCTGTCTGGCGACCTGTTGCGGCCGCCCGCCCCCTTCCGCCCGGGTCACCGGCTTTGTTTTCCGGAAACACTTGTGATGGGGGGGCGCGCCGCCTGGGGCCCCAGCACACCTCCCTTCCTCCCTCTCCGGAGAGGCTCTGCTGGCCTGAGGTCGCTCCTCGGCTCCCCGTTCTCGCTTGAAGGAGCGGCCCGAGGGTGCCCAGTGCGGGGGTGGAGTTCGCTCTTCTCCCGGCTCCGCCCGGCCTGCGGGAAGCGAGCCCGCGCTCGCCCGGGCGGCCGTGGGTGTGGGGGCGCCTGCCCTGGGTCTCCGCGACGAAAGGGCGACTTGGAGGTGTCACCAGTAGTTTCATTTCGGTTTTGCGTCTGCCTCACCAGGTGGTAAGAGAGGAGCGCCTCGGGTTCTGCCGGCAGGGGGTGGGGTGGGGCCCAGCTGCAGCGCCCACTGTCCCCAGGTTCCCCCCGCAAGGCTGTGTCTGCCCAGGTGGGAGGGGAGGCCGTGTCGGGGGACCAGGGCTGGTGGTGGCCCCCGGCCTGGGTCGAACCGTCCTGTCTGGTTCCATGAGCTCGTCCCCTGAGCGAGGTGGGGGAGTAGCGGCCCGTTACTGGCTCCCGGCTCCGGCGCTGCTCCCCACCATCTCCCGGCCACCGGGCCCCACCTCAGGTCAGGAGGCAGGCGAGGCCTCCGCCTTTGGCAGGACAGAAACCAGGGCGCTGCTCCGTGGGGACACAGGGAGAGCTCCCAGCCCGTCTGCCCCGCGGGCCCTCCGGGCCGAGGTGGGGCCCGTGACTGGTGTCCTCTGGGGAGGAAATGAGGCCCCGCCTGGCTACACATCTGCGCTCCTGGGGGGCGGGGCGGGGTCCCCCAGAGCCTCGGAGGCGTGGCGTCCCGGCATGCCTGCAGGTGCTGCGGGGTTATTGGGCCTGGAGCCCAGCCCCTTAGGGTTTGGGGGCCGCCTGGCCACGGAGTATCTTTACCCAATACTCCTCTGCCAGGGATGGGCCTGTCCCCTGGGCACAGTCCTGCGTGCAGGTGGGAAGGTGTTCCCACAGGCGGGGAGACGGTCCACGCACAAGGGGGGCTGCGGGCCTCCTGGGGAATGTGGAGGTGAGACCTGTCCACTCGGCGGGCTCCCGTCGTCTCTTTTTTAGATGTTTGAAGGAAGAGGAAGAAGCATCTTTATTCGGGGGCTCCCACTCAGGGTGTCAAGCCCAGGGCCTTGGACTCTGCGGGGCCCTGCTCCCCGCCGCCGGCTCAGTGCCGGAGCACCAGTGCGCCACTGAGCGGGAGCACCTCATTTTCACTTCACCCCCAGGGCTGTCAGCGCCCTACTGTTAATTCTGGAACCTTCCTCCCATGGAAGGGAGCCCCAGCCCCATGTCCCCCCAGCCCACCCGCCATCTGGGGTCTCCTGTCCTGCACACGTCCGTCCATGGACACGCCCGTGGGGCCTGTGTGTCTGGCTCCTCTCCCCGAGCGCCGTGGGGGTGTCGGGGCGTCCGTCCTAGGCGAGGGGCGACGCTCCCTGGGTAGGTGGACACGGCTGCGGCCCCCGTGGCCTTGCGAGCCATTCTGCGCACACGCGTGCGGCCATGCATTTGGTTCTCAGTGCTGAGTAGCAGGGCTGCTGGCCTGTGGGGACCGCACGTCTGCCGCCGGGGTGCGCTGTCCCAGGTTTTGCTGCCTGGCCCCCGGCTCAGGGCGCCTGGGCCGTTCTGGGGATTGTGGGGTGCAGGGCAGGTCTGCCCTTCAACACCTCAGCAGGCATGCGGACCCCGAGGAGCCCAGTGTGGCCATTTCCAAGTAGCTGAGACGCCCTGGGGGGGTTGGGATGCCAGCCTGACTGTCAGCTGCCTGGGATGGTGGGACACCCCCTCCGAGTACGAAGCTCTGTGAAGTGTGTGCCCACTCCCCGCAGACCCCACCTGTAGGGCGGTGTCTCACACTGGGGGCTAAATGTGTCTGCCCCCAGCTCAGAGTCCCCTTCTGGTGTCCGCAAGGCAACTGGGCCTCCTCGTTGTGGGTGGGGGCCAGTGCCTGAGGCAGGAGCAGGGCTGGAGGGAGTGGGCGCCCTGCCTGCTCTGCAGGATGCGGACTCCAGCTGGCGGCTCTCGGGGCCCCTGGTCTCCCGAGGTTGGTCTGCACTGGGGCACGACCTTGGGGGAGGGCCCTCTTTCCCTGGCACTGCAGGTCCCTGCTGTCCCGGCCTGATCCGCCTGCCTGCTGCGCGCTGGCCCCTTCAGCTCCCAGCTGCCTGGCCCACTCAGCCCACAGCCGGCTTGCGGCCCACTCTGCGTCTTGGCGCCTCTGAAGGACGGGGCTCCCGTTTCCCTCAGGCTGGTCCACAGGCCAGGGCTGGACATGAAGGCACTGTCCCGTGACCAGGGTGGGCTCTGGCTGCAGGGGCGCGTCTAGAGGCCAGCCTCCCAGCCGTGCCCACATTCACCTGGCCCTGGGCTGAGCTGCTGATGTCACCAGGGACTGTGACGTCATTGAATCTAGGCATCAGAGAAGGGGGTTCCCAGGGCCTCCCCCAGGGGAGCTGGCCCCGGCCCAATAAGATGGAGGACCCCAAAAAGAGCACAGCAGGTGACTGGGTGGGGCCATCTGGAGGGGCAGGGGCCCCGAGGCTGGTTCCCATGGACCCACGGGGAGCAGGGGTGTCAGCGAAACAGTGATTTGGGGTGCGCAGGACGCCCCCCAGGGTGGGTACCTCTGGCTCCTGGGCAGACTGCTTCCTTGCGGTGGCCGCCCCGCAGTCCACCGTCTGCTGTCCCGCCGTCCCCGCAGGCCGAGGCCGGGGCCGAGGGAGGCCTCAGCACCTGTGGTGGGCGCGCAGGCCAGACCCCGGGCCGGGGTGAGGAAGGGGGCTCCCTGTGCAGCAGCTCCACGGGGACGGCCGCGGGTGGCTGGGCCCTGCTGGTTCTGGAGGAGGGATGGCCCTCCCCTGCTCCTCCCGGCCAGGACGGTGACCGGCGAGGCCCGTGCATCTCCTGCAGCCCCTGCAGGTGGACACAGGTGCGCGTGCAGAGCCTCCCCACCTGGAGTCCAGGCACGGAGGCCGTGCCCAGGTGCTGCCTTTCCTGTTTGCGGGCAGGGTCCTGCGACAAACAGGGACAGCAGTGTCTGCAGGGTTGGCATCTTGAGTTACCGCCGGGGCTTGACCAGCGGCGCATGTCCCTGGGTGCGTGGTCAGTGCTGTTTTGGGCCGGACACTCAGCACCGGCCAGTGCTGCTGGGCGGGAGCGCAGTGGTCAGGCAGCCACCCTTGGGCGGGGGCCGTGCAACAGGTCGTCCGTCTGTGCAGGACCAGATCTGTCCGAGCGGCTTAAGTTGCTGGCTTTGCTGCTAAGAGCACCAGTGGGCTGGCGTCCTCCCGGCTGCTGTCCCACAGCCGGCTGTGGGCCGTGTCGCGTGAGTGTAAGCTCCACACGTGCACGTGTGGCGGGCGCCCTCCCCGTGTCCTGGGCATCTCTGCCTGTGTTCCGCGGACCAAGCTGAGGGCCACCTGCAACTGTCCCCGCCTGGTTCTGGGGGCCTGAGTTCAGTGCATCGCAGTCCGCGTCTCTGAGTCCCCTCTGACCGTGACCCCCGCTGACCAGTGGCCCAGTGGGGGTGGGTGGAGGCAGCACTGGCCGCCCTGCGGGATGTGAGGGATGCCTTTCCCGGGTGGTGTTGCTGACCTCCGAGTGGAGAGTGCGCGGGCGGCCTGTGCCGGCCGTGGCCCATGTTCCTCAGCTGTGTGGGGGCCAGGGTGGCCGGCACCCCGCGGCGCTGTGACCTGAGTGCCCGGCGAATGTGGCCACGAGGGCCTGGCGGGCCCGATGGTCTCAGGTGCTGCCTGGGCTTTCTCTGTCCCTCCTGTCAGCTGGGCCCTGTGACCCCACCCCGCTGTCCCCAGGGAATCTTCAGAGATCTTTCCAGCATGCGCCTGTGGTCCCCTCTCCTGGGTCGGCTGTGCAGGCGGGTGGCCGCGTGGCCTGTTTGTCCATCCTAACCCTCGTCCTTACTTCCCTGCAGCAGCCGGGAGCCACGAGATCTGAGCGGTGGGACCTGCGAACAGAATGTGCCCTCCCCCCTCGAGCCGCCCTGAGGCCCCCGAGATGCGCGCCGCGGCCGGGCCGGGCCCAGCACCCACGTCACACTAGCCGGACGGGGCCGGGCCCGTGGTGCCACAGCCCGGCCGGGTCTGCACGGCCGCAGCGTCACCGTGGAGTGGCCGGGGTACCACAAACTGATGGATTTTGACAAGAAAGGAGGGAAAGGGGAGGCGTCAGAGAGCCGGAGGATGTCCAAGACCAGCGCCCGGGGCAGCCACAACGTCCGGGGCGCGGGGGCTGGCCCGGGCGTCCTCATGGTGGGCCCCAACTTCCGAGTCGGGAAGAAGATAGGCTGCGGCAACTTCGGGGAACTCCGCCTAGGTGAGGCCCGCTCGTGTGCGGGGGGCGGGGCCGGGTCACCTGGCAGGTGCAGGAGGGCCGGCTCCTGGGACCTGCCTGGTGACGCGGCTGCAGCAGGTCAGGAGGCCAGGCTCTGGGATTCTGGCTGCAGGCCATTGTGGGCCGGCACCACTTTAAATGCGCGTGCGCCGACCAGCGTCTTGCTCACGCGCTGGTGGCCGCGGCTCCGAGCCGGTGTTGATCCAAGCCCAGTGTGGTGGTGGCACCCAGTCCTGCCGCGTCCTTCCTGTGGGCCAGGTGCGGCCCCCCTCTGGCACATGCTCCCTGGCGTCGAGGCCTGCGAAGTGCGTGTCTCACCCGGGTCGGCTCGCCCGCTGCCCCACACCCTCCCTCTCTGGTTCCCTCCCGGGGAAGTGTCCCCCCAGGCGCGCGCTCCCTGCAGTCACCTTCTGTCCTTGTCCCACGTGGTCTTGTCACGTGTTTGGGGACCGTGTGCCAGACACTGCCACTGCGTCCTGCGGTTCCCATTCCCTGGACCCGTGGCCAGGCTGGCAGTGTCAGGTGGCGGCACTTCCTTGCGCACCCTCCCCCAGCCGGGCCACTCCCAGTGCCCCCCACCCCGGGGCTGACCGGAGGCCAACCCCACCCCTGTGCCCACCTTGAACTCAGTGGGCCCTGCGTGCGCCCCTCCGGAACCATGTCTGCTGCAGATGTGACGGCTCCTCAGCGGGACCCAGAATGAGCTGACTGGCACCAAGGGCCAGCTAGATGCATGTGCATCCCCGTGGGCTCAAGCAGCACCTTCCCAAGCCCTTCTCAGAGGAGGGCTGCCGGGCCCACGGGGGACAGGCACCGCTCCCTGCACACTCCTGGGTACTGGGGGGCACGGCATGCTGGGCAGTGTGCCGGGACCAGAGACCTGGCTCCAGGTGAGGGCAGCCTGCCTCCACGGTCAGCGCCCCCAGACAGAGCTCTGGGCGGGTTGTGGACTCACCCTGCAGGCAGGGTTGTCCGACAGGAGCCGCTGTGCAGCTTGAGAAGCATCCAGAATGCACAGGCAGGCGGCCGAGCCCAGCGCCCCCACCCTCCCGCTGGTCAGACACCGGGCGGGCGGTCACCCAGGGCGGGCGGTCACCCAGGGCTGGCCCAGGCAGCCCCACAATTGGGGTGCAGGCGGCGGGGCAGAGGAAAGCAGCGGAAGGTGTGGTGACTGGACTGGAGGACATAGTGGCCCAGGGTCCCCTCCTGCTCCTCCCTGGACTCGGGTTCCAAACGTCTGCTGGAACCCAACTTGAGTGGCCTGGACAGTGATGGGGCCACAATCCGTGGGATGGAGAGTGACAGGTGTGGACAAGCCTGGCTTGCGAGCGCCACACGTGGTGTCTGCTGCCATGTAGGGACGGTCACCACGAGCACCCGGCCTTGGAGGACCGGGCTGAGGTTGGGGGACATGAATCAGCTGCTGGGGTGCAGCTGGGTGAGACAGAGGGCCTTGGGTTTGCACCCGGCGTGGTCAGTGTGGGCCCTGGCGGCCGCAGGAGCGTTGCCCGGCCACTTTGAGTGGTGTGCTGGGTCCCCGGGGCCTGAGTCCGCGTGGCAGGGCGTGTGCAGGTGGCGGTCAAGCCTCCGCCTGCTGCAGACTCCGCAGGGGCTTCGGGTCGGCGGCGAGGACGGCCTAGGGGCCGTGTACAGACGTTCAGTCCGCAGCTGTGGGGCAGAGCTCGCTCCGATCGCGGGAGGTGGCCGGGGCACCTTCCTCCTGCAGCGCGGGCGGCAGCTCTCAGCTAGCCAAGGGTCTGTTTTCGCTTCTCGGAGGGAAGAAGCTGGAGTGCAGGCTGAGGGACCCCCAGATTGGGAGAGACGCCTGTGGCCCTTGGTCTGGGGCCGGGGGTGGCGCAGGAAAGTGTTTGGTGGAGGTGGGACCCCACATCAGGGTCCATCTGGGATCCCTGGAGGGGGGCGTCCCTCGGGACCTCCCTCACGCGCCTGTCTCCCGCAGGAAAGAATCTCTACACAAACGAATACGTAGCCATCAAGCTGGTGAGTGCGGGGCCCAGGCCGGCTGTCCAGGGGTCTGGGGAGGGATGGGGCAGCCCGCCGGCTGCTAAGCCCCGCCGCCTCCCGCAGGAGCCCATCAAGTCCCGGGCACCGCAGCTGCACCTCGAGTACCGCTTCTACAAACAGCTCAGCGCCGCAGGTGGGGGCGCCGGAGGGGCGCTCGGCTTGCGGGGGGGGGGGGGGGGGGGGGGGGGGGGGGGGGGGGGGGGGGGGGGGGGGGGGCGCGGCCCGGGGGGCGGGGCCTTGAGCCCGCCCTGCAGCCGCTCGTGGTGTCCGCAGAGGGCATCCCTCAGGTCTACTACTTTGGCCCATGCGGGAAGTACAACGCCATGGTGCTGGAGCTGCTGGGACCCAGCCTGGAGGACCTGTTCGATCTCTGCGACCGCACGTTCACGCTGAAGACGGTGCTCATGATCGCCATCCAGCTGGTGCGCGGGGGCGGCCCTGAGGGGCGGGGCGGGCTCTGGGCGGGGCCCGGGGAGGGGCGGGGCCCGGCGGGCCGGGCGTGATGGCCGCGCGGCGCCCTCAGATCTCGCGCATGGAGTACGTGCACACCAAGAGCCTCATCTACCGCGACGTGAAGCCCGAGAACTTCCTGGTGGGCCGGCCAGGCACCAAGCGGCAGCACGCCATCCACATCATCGACTTCGGCCTGGCCAAGGAGTACATCGACCCCGAGACGCGGAAGCACATCCCCTACCGCGAGCACAAGAGCCTGACGGGCACGGCGCGCTACATGAGCATCAACACGCACCTGGGCAAGGGTGAGCCGCCGCCGCCGCCGCCGCTCGCGCCCCTGCGGGGCGAGCCCTGGGTCCAGGCCGCGCTGACCTGCTGTCCCCCGCAGAGCAGAGCCGCCGCGACGACCTGGAGGCGCTGGGACACATGTTCATGTACTTCCTGCGCGGCAGCCTGCCCTGGCAGGGGCTCAAGGTGGGCGGGGCCGGCGGCCGGGGGGCGGGGCGAGGGGCCGGCGGGGGCGGGGCGGGGGCGAGGGGCCGGCGGGGGCGGGGCCGGCGGGGCGGGGCGAGGGGCCGGCGGGGCGCGCCCACCGCGGGCCCTGACTGCTGTCCCACAGGCCGACACGCTCAAAGAGCGCTACCAGAAAATCGGGGACACCAAGCGGGCCACACCCATCGAGGTGCTGTGTGAGAGCTTCCCAGGTGAGGCCGCGCCGCGCCGCGCCCCGCCGCGCCCCCGCCCGTCGCGCCGCTCACCGCGCGCTTGCCCGCCCGCAGAGGAGATGGCCGCGTACCTGCGCTACGTGCGGCGCCTGGACTTCTTTGAGAAGCCGGACTACGAGTACCTGCGCAGGCTCTTCTCCGACCTGTTCGACCGCAGCGGCTTCGTGTTCGACTACGAGTACGACTGGGCCGGGAAGCCCCTGGTACGCGGGGCAGCCTGCGGGGAGCCCGTCCTGGGGGTGGCCCTGCTCGGGGGCCGGGTGTCGGGCGGGAGGCCGGTGGGAGCAGAGGCGCCGCCAGCCTCAGCGCTGCCTGCCCCACAGCCGACGCCCGTCGGCACGGTCCACAGCGATGTGCCTTCGCAGTCTCAGACGCGGGACAAAGGCCAGATGTACAGCAAAGCCCAGGTGAGGGCCGCGAGCGGGGCCGGGGTGGGCCGATGGGGCGCCCCGTGACTCCCGGTGGCCCCACCCCAGGCGCTGAACTCCACCAACGGGGAGCTGAACACGGACGACCCCACCGCCGGGCACTCCAACGCCCCCATCACCGCGCCCGCAGAAGTGGAGGTGACCGACGAAACCAAGTGAGGCCCGGCGCGCGGGGGTCCTCCCTGGCCGCGTGTGCTGGCTGCTGCCCGCCCCTCACCTGCCCGCCCGCCCGCCCCTCCAGGTGCTGCTGCTTCTTCAAGAGGAGGAAGAGAAAATCGTCGCAGCGGCACAAGTGACGCCGTGGGCTGAGCTCCCTGCAGCCCGTCGGGCCCGCCGGTGCGCAGGCCACAGCAGGACCGCCCCGTGGGCCGCCGAGCTGCCCCCCACCCCCGCCGCGGTCACTGCCTTCACTTGAGACTTTGACCGAGACTCGTACGCCTGTGCCCAGTTCCCCCTGAGAGCATTACTATTTAAACGGAACGGAACGCCGCCGTCGCCTCCCGTGTCTGCGAGTGAGTAGCGGGCGCCGCGCCCCGTCAGTGTCAAAGTGCAGCTCGCCTCCCTCCAGCCAAAGGCCGTTTTCTCCAGGGGGCGCTGCAGGGCGTTGCTGCTGGGGCTGCCTGCCCCCGGCCTCCCTGAACCAAAGGAGAAGGGGCGTGGGGGCGACCCCCACCAAAATGCTGCACCAAAGCTTGGGCACAGTGGGCACAGCCCGCGGGCGCGTCGCCTGCTCCTGCCCGCGAGCCGGTGTGGCCGCCCCTCCACCGCTGGGCTGCTGTGACCCGGGAGACAGGAGGCTCAAGCCCCGCCCAGCCCGCAGTTCCAGGCGGGCAGCGTATGTGTGGGGCGAGGCCCGGCGGAGGGGCGCCGGCCCAGTGCGCGTGCGCCGGCCCTCGCTTCACTGAGTGTGCGGAAACGGCACTTCCGTTTCTCTGACGCTTCCTGGAAGCCATAGACCTTAGGGGCTTTTTTAAAAAAAATAAAAAGAAAATGGAACCAGTCCTGAGTGTGGTGTCCAGTTTTTGCAGGAGACTCGGTGGGGACAGCAGGTTGTCCTGCTGGGGTCCCTCCGCCCAGCCCCAGGGGCCTTCGCAGACTGAAAACCGCCCGAATCAGAAACTCGCAAACGCAGGACGGAAACGCCCGCAGGACCAGGCACAGCAGCTCACCCCGGAGGACCGCGTTCCGCCACGGCCTTGGGGCCGGGACACGACCAGAGAACGCCGCACCGGAGCACCGCAGAGCAGGGGACGTTCCGTCTGGAGAGGGGACAGCACTGCGGTTCCAGAACGCCGCCAGGACCCTCCAGGAGGGAAGCCCGAGGGTGCCGTCATGGGCCTCCCACGCCGTCGTCCGATTTTAAAGGTGCGGAGCAGCTTGGGGCTCGCGGGCAGAAGTGGTGAAGGTGGGCGCAGAGCCCCATCTACCCGCAGGTTCGAGTCCCACTGCGCGCCGACCGCTCTAGCCTCCTGACCGGTCCCGGCCTCCACCCGCACATCCTGTGACGTGTCCTGGGTCCACACGTGTGAAAGGGTGACCAGCCCATGGATCCACCCCGCGCCCAGGACTCGCTCCTCAGCCGGGAGCTGGCGCCCCTCGCTCAAGGTCCCCGTGTCCCCTGCCCACCACTCCGTCCCTCTTCTGAGAGCAAGCGGCTTCTGGGTCCCAGGACGTGTCCTTGTGTGTCTACCTCGGGAAGCGACGCGGCCTCAAGTCCCTCCGCTTCCGTGCAAACAGCAGACCTTCGTCCGCGTGGTTTTGGTTTGTTTTCACCTTCTGGCCCCGGGTCTCGAGCCAGGCCCGTGGGCTTCACGTTCGTCGGCTGCGTCTCAGCCGCTGGAGCCCCGGGGGGCACCAACCTTTTCTATAGGGCTGAGCCACCTCCGTGCGCGTGCGTGCGCGTGTGCGTGCGTGCGTGCGCGTGTGCACGCCGCATTTTCATCTGTGACGGGCACTGAGGCAGTTAACAGCCTATGTAAATTCCTGTCATTTCTGGGGCGGGGAGATCAATGTCCCGCTGTGGGTCATGGGAACCCCACGCTTGCTCTTCGGGGGCCTCCCTACTGCTTCCCTTTGCGGCTGCATTTCTATGATCCCTGCGGTGGCTCGCCCTCTATTTTTTAAACCAACAGACGTTAGGGCCGACCGTGACGCCTCGGTCCTAACCCGAAGTCCAGCCCCTTTCCCGGTGTCTCCTCCGCCTGAGTGTCGCCTTTTTCCTGCCGTCGCTCTTGTCTTTTTAAAAGGAAAAGCGAACTTTTTGCTATAATTTCATCGGCAGACCAAGTCATGATTTGTTTTATGTTTAATTGGTGTCTCCTCCTTTTCTCTCGCTTTGTTATTTATACTTAGTTTGGGGTTGGATTTGCTGTTACTTTTCTAGTCTCTTGAGATGAGAGCTTAGACCATTTTCCAGAAACCCCTTCTCTTCTGCATGGTATGGTCTACATTTCCTCAGTTCGGATTGAGAGACCCTCAAATTTTGCTTTCTGCTACCATCCAGATAAATGTCCCAAAGGTTTTCTAATTTCCATATGGTTTCCTAGCCTGTGTGTGTGTGTGGGGGGGGTTTCTTCTTTTAACGGGAAGGTGCAGGCAGGCATGAAGGCGAGCAGGCGGGGAGGCAGAGAGAGGAGGAAGAAGCATTTATTTTATTTCCTTGCTCTTCTCGGTTCTCCCCCTGCTCCGGGACGTGAACCCCCATCTTCGGGATGTGTGTGGACTGAATTCAGCGGGAGGCGGCGGCCCCAGCCCCTCCTCCACTAGGGGGCGCCCGCACCACATCCTCTTGCACCCACGTGAGGCTGGCAGGCACTCGGGTCCCAGTTCCGGGCGGTGGTAAACGCTGATGCGGACGCTGGTTGATCCGGCGCGGCCGGTCTCAGGACAGTACCCGTCGTGGGATGAAGGGGGCCTCAGGAACTTGCGCTCGAGTCTGGGCAGTCTCCCTGTTACTTTCCGCGAAGTCTGCACCAGCTTCCACTCCCGCCCACAGCGCAAAGGGTTCCCTTTCCTGCACACCCTGACGCTTGTCCCCGAGCTTTTAAACCAGTCATTCTCAGAGCTTTGCTTGTACCCGACTTTAAATGGAGCAGGGCTGGTTCTAACAGACCACGTTTTCCCCTGCCTCTTCCACCCCCTATTTCAAATTTTTGGCGTCTTGCTGCTTCTAAGCGGGGTCTCATACCCTTTGGGAAATCCCTTTAGATTATCTTGTATGGTTGGTTTCGTCGTGATATGACCCCTTTGACTCCTGCTTTTCTGGAAAGTTCTTTCTCGCTTTAGCGCCGACGCTGACCTAGCAGGGCGGAGTATTCCTGGCTGGAAGTCCTTTTCCTCGGCCCCGACCGCCTCCTGCCATTCCCCGCCGAGGAGTCGTTGCTCGGTCTCGGGGCTCCCCGTGGCTGTTTTCTGGAACTGTCACTGGGGTCGGAGTATTTGGAACTGGACTCCGGGCCTGAGGGCTGTTTCTTCCCCAGGTGAGGAACGCTCTCAGCTCGTACTTCTTCTGTTGGGGCGTCTGCCCTTCTTTCCTCCTGGGCTGATGATGCCGGTGACCTCCGTCCCGGCGTCCTGTCCCCTGGCCTCGGTTCTGCCTTCCTGGCGGCTCTGTGGGCTGCGTCCAGCCCCTGCAGGCACGTGCCCAGCGCCCGTGAAGGCCGTCAGACCCCAAGCGGCTTGCGGGTTCCCCAGGGACAGAGCCGGGGACTCGGAGCGGGCGGCTCGGGGACGTCGCCTCGGAGCTAGCACGACCGCTTCCTCGGGTGGTTTTCCTTTATTTCCACAAGTTCTGCATGCTGTTCCCATTCCAGCTTCTCGCTGACTTTTCCGGATTTGGGTGAATTCTTAGCGTCCACCCTAGCAGGGCCTCCCTCCCACTCAGGTCACCAGCAGCTGCACAGCCAGGCTGGGACCCCCACGCGGCGAGCAGGCGGCCCCTTACTCAGCCGGGGGCGCCCCAGGAAGGGGGACGGAGCGCACAGGCATGTTTCTTTCCTTTATTTAAAAAAACACTTGGGGCGCGGTGTGAGGTGGGCTCACCTCCATGGCTTCCGGGTGGACACAGGGAGTCACAGGGCAGAACACATGTGGGGGCCCTCAGCATCGCTGGGGCGCTCCCTGGGGTACAGTATGTACAGGGGCGGCGGCGGCTGAGCCCCCGGCTGCCCGCAGCATGCCGGGCAGCGGAGGGCGGACACTCACTGCTGGGCCCTCAGCGCCGCCCCCGGGCTCGGGCCGCTGCGGTCGGGGGCCCGCTTGGGTTCCCGCGGCATCGGGGCTCGGGGCCCAGCCCGGGGGTGCCTGGCTGGCAGAGCAGGACGGCGCGCAGGCCCCGAGCGCGCACTCGGCCCCGGGGTCTCCTAAGGGCGCGGGCACAGCGTGCGCAGGGCGCCGGGGACGCAGCGGGTGGGCAGGCGCCCTGGGCGGAGGGGCGCGGCCTGTCCTGAGGGATTGTCTGGCGCCCGCCCGCCGGCGGCCTAGGTGTAGAAGATGACCTCCGGGATCTGGCCGTCCTCCACCGACGTGCCGTTGTTGTTCCCGGCCGCGTAGCAGAAGGTGAAGGCCGTCTTGGCCCCTGTCGTGGGCGACTCGTGGGTGACCTTGCGCAGACCCTTGGTGCCATAGTGGGAGTCTGGTCCCTGCGGGAGCCGGCGTCAGGACCGCGGGGCGGGGTTCCGGGCGGGGGAGGGGGCGGGGCTCCGGAGGAAGACGCGCAGGGGCTGGGCTCGGGCTGGGGCCGCAGGGGCGGGCGGGCACCTTGAGCGTGGCGCAGGCTGTGTAGTTGACACTGGGCAGCACCTCCACTGGCTCCTTAAACATGACCCTGAAGGTGCTGGCTGAGCCGTCGCAGCTGAAGCCCGTGTCGTTCTGGCCCAGGACGGTGTTGCTGTCCGTGTGGATGATCTGCGGGGGCAGAGCCGCTCACCCGCAGGCCGGGCGGAGACGCAGGGGGGCGGGGCGGGGCGGGCGGGGCGTACCTGGATGTTCACCTGGTAATCAGTGGGCCCGTGGATGGAGCCATAGAGCCCGAAGCCCACCACGAAGATGCGCTTGTTGACCGAGAACCTGGGGCGGGGCGGGGCGGGGCGAGGCACTCAGTCGGGCGGGAGCCCCGCCCCGGCGCCCCTGCCAGCACCGCGCCGCCCGGCGCCCACCTGATGCGGTCGCTGGTCCCGCTGTAGCCCCAGCGGCTCTCCACCTGCTGGAAGCGGTTGATGCTGCATTCCTTGCCGCGGAGGCAGCAGCGCGGCCGGTCGATGAAGTCCACGCGCGGCTTGGGGTTCACGGTGAAGTGCAGGAACAGGCTGACCACCTCGCGGTCCACGAGGATGCCGGACTGCGCGGGGCCTGCGGGCGGGGTGCTCAGGGCTGCGCTCGCGACGGCGCCGCCTCCCTGCGCGCCCAGGCCTCCAGGGGAGCCCCTGCTTCGGAGCCAGGTGCCAGCGGCAGAGGAGGTGGACCCCGGATCCCACCCTCGGGAGGCCCCACTCTGCTCTCGGTTCCCAACGAGCACGTCCTGCAAGCGGGCGGCGCCTCCCCAGCATCTGGCTCCCGCCGCCGGGGTTAACCCAGGGCGCCCAGGAGGCAGCATCCCCGCGGTGGGTGGCCAGTCAGCGCCTCGGGACGGAGCCCCAGCTCCTCGGCGACCCGGACCACAGTGGGGAGTGGCGACACACCCGGGCGCCTGACCCAGGCCCGGTACCTGCAGCGAACTCCTCGATGGTCATCAGCGGGAAGCGGATGAGGGCCAGCGCGGGGCCCAGCACCTGCCGCCGGTCCTGGGGCGTCCCCTGCAGCTGCTGCCGCTGGCACTCGGCCTCGGCCCAGCGCACCACCGCGTTGAACAGGCGCACCTCCCGAATGCCCAGCGTGTCGCGCTCCAGCACGGCCACCAGCGTGTCTGCAGGGGGGGCGGGCTGTTGTCACCGGGCTGCGGGCGCCCCGGCGGCCACGAGCAACAGGGGCGGGCGGGCCTCACCCAGGTCGATGTCCGTGAAGCCCTCGGCTGCGATGGCGTCAGCGGTATTCTTGTCGATGCTTTCCAGGCACAGGCTGGCCAGCTGCGGCTCGTCGAAGAGCCGCGCCTGCGGACGCAAGGCGGTCAGCGGCCGCGTCACGTGCACCGTGGCCGCGGAGCGGGTGGGACCTGGGGAGGGAGGGCGCCGGGCCGAGGGGCTGCCCAGACGACCTGGAGGACCCCAGACACGCTGCGGGGAGCCAGGAGCGAGAAATGGGGGTTCCTTTTGTCCAGAGAGCCCTACTGGGCCTGGCCGGGACACTGCTGGTGGCCGCTCGCGGGCCCACGCAGCACTGCCCTGTCCCCTGCCCAGGCCCAGGCCCCCTTTCCACCCGCGTCCTGCCAGGCCACGCCCAGTCCTAAGGCGCATGTAACGTAGGACTCTCATCTCCCAGACCCTGGAGCACCCACAGCCTCGGGAGAGCCGCCCGGTGGGCACGGGGACGCAGCCCCCAGCTGCGCGCCTCACACGGAGGCAGGAGCCGTCGGCCCCAGACGAACCCCAAGCAGCGCTCTAGGCGGGACCGGCCGCCCCCGCCCCGTCCCCACCGGCGCCCCGTCGCTCCCGCGGGGTCCACTGGCCCGGCCGGCCGCCCGCACCTGCGTCAGCAGCATGAAGGCGTTGTCGGCGCGCAGGTTCTTCTTGAGGAACTCCACGCAGTGCGCCTCCAGCGCCGGCACCGCGTACTTCTTGGCGGTGTAGAGCGTGGTCATGACGGTCTCCGGCCCGATCTGAACCTCATCCGAGTAAAGAAACCTGCAGGCGCGCGGCGCGTGAGGCGGGCCGCCAGGAACCTTCCAGAAGCAGCCCCTGGCGCGCCCCCCTGCCAGCACAGCACCCAGCGCCCCATCTCAAAAACATCCAGGCTGTGGCCGCCTTCGGGGCGCCCCGCAGAGGTCCCCATCCCTGCGGACCCGCCCCGAAGACGCAGGGGCGAGCGCGCCGATCCTGGGACTGTGCCCGCACCAGGTCTGGCCCCCAAAAGGCACCGGAACCCCGCCAGGGGCCCTGTGCTGGGGACAGGCCAGAAACTTGTGGAGGAGCTGGGGAACCCATCACCCCAACTAGGTGTCCAGGCTCCCGGGAGGACAGCTCAGCGCTGCTGATGGGAACGGGGACAGAGACCAGCCTGCACCCAGTACCCGCGGCCTGTGAGGCGCTTTCCGTTTCTCAGTGTCACTTTCACGTCCCTTACATCCCTGTGCACGACCATCCCCACCTGTCTCCAGAAAGTTCCATCCTCCCACCCGCTGCCACCTGCTGCTCCGCCCCATCAGACCCTCCCTTCCTCCCTCCCCAGCCCCAACCCCAGCGTCTCCTTTCTGTCTCTGTGGCTGTGACGCCTCCAGGGCCCTCCTGGGAGGGGGTCCCACGGGCTGAGTCCTTGTGTCTGGCTGATGTCACTGTGCCACATCCTTTCCGGTTCTCAGCAGCCTGCAGGGGGGCTGTGAAACTGTCATGATGGCCTTATGTCGCCAGGAGGCCCTGGGAACAGCAGAACTGGGGTTCCAGGCGTTCCCATGGTAGTTGATGTGGGGAACCGGAGGAGAGGACAGGGAGGCAGGGTGGTGTCCAGCACAACACTTAAAGGGGACAGGAGCCTGAGGACCCTCCAACACCTTGCTGTCCAAGGGGAAACAGCTTCACCCTTGTCCCCACGCCCTTGTTAGTGGGTGCCCGTCCGCCATTCACTCAGCAGGGAAAGAGCAAACAAACCAGTCTAAGATGTTTCAAGTCTTTGGACAGTGACAAATGACAAACAAACCCAGCCCTTCCCAGGGACCCTCACAGCCCTGCCTGGGCGTCCCCAGTTTTGCCTTAAAGCTCGTGAAAGGGTGTGAAACTTGAAAATGCAGATCAGTTTAGAGTCCACACCCAGACGGAGTGGGGTGCAGGGGGAGCCAGATGAGGGGGATACTCATGAAGATGGGGCGGCTTTAGGGTGATGGAAGGTTCTGGAATTAGCAGCATTAGTTGGGAACCCTATGAAGGCACTAAATGCCATGGAATCACACACTAGATGGATGAACTGCTTGAGGTGGGAAATATATCTCATATAACCACATAGGGCCCTGGTGGAGGAGCGGTTGGGTCTGTCTCCGGCTGAGCGTAGACCACGTCCATCCCAAGGACTGGGGTTCGCCTCCCAAGATGGACAACTAAATAAAATTAATAAACACTTCCTCCTCCTCCTCTCTCTGCCTGCCTCTGTTCATCCTCATTCCTTCTGCTGCACCTTTACTTAAATAATGACACAAACGGGAAGGGCGGGGCCCCAAAGCCCCCTCCCCACAGAGGAGAGTTCTAGAAATGTCCAGGGGTCTGGAGGAGCCCCGCCTGCCCCGGCCTTACTTGAGCAGCGCCAGGAAGGCTGCGGGCTCCACATCCGGCAGCTCGATTTCGGTGGACGTGGTGGCCATGCCGCCGTTGAACATGGCGTCGAAGACGGCGCTGCCCACGGCCAGCACAAACCTGCGGGAAGAGCGCGTCGGTTCCGGGGCGCCGGCCCGGATTTCCTGCAGGTTCTCCAGGGGCCGGGAGTTGGGGGGCTCCGCGGAGGGCCCAGACATTTGGGGGCTCTTCGGGGTCTTCCAGGCACAGGTCCGGACTGGGGTCCCTGCCCAGACATCTCTGCCTCCAGCCCCGCAGATACCGCCCAGCGCTCCCGCCAGGTGCTCCAGAGAACAAACAGTAGGGTAGTTGGGGTTCATGGGGACACGGAGACGTGACAACACAGGCTCTTGCCAGCTCTCCGAGACCATACACCCATTCATTCACTCTCATCCACTCACTCACACTTTCCGCCTGAGGACTGCGGGCACGAAGGGACCCGGGCCTCACCAGCTGACCCCAGAGAAGCGAGGCTGCAGCCTGGGGAGGGAAGCCGCATGGGGTAGGAGCGAGGGCATGTGGCTGCAGAGAGGCCTGTGGGTACCGCCCACGAGAGGCACCCCTGAAGGCCACCCCCGAAGCCCTCAGCTCGGGGCGGGCAGGCCTGGGGGCTGACGACAAGCTGAGAGGCCCCGGGAGTCCCAGATCGGTCTGGTCCACAGGGAGTGGGCACAGGTGACCCGGCTCTATGCTGTCATCGCAGTACCCAGGGAGATTCAGTGCTGCCTGTCCCTGGCGTCACACCTCTGCGCCACCACTGCGACAGATGCAGGGCACTGAGCAGTCACCCATCCCAAAGCCTTCAGACTCAGCGTGGGGTGGGGGGGCAGCGGGATGGGGGTCTTAGGGGGGGACGAGGTCAGCTCTACCTATCACCTCCCGCACCCCGCTGTGCTGGAGCACCCTCCCACAGCTCCCGTGGAAACGGACCTCAACCTTTTCTCCTGCAGGAGGAACACCTCCCCGGTCCACCTGAGCCCCAAGTCCCCGAGACCTCGCCCACCGGGAATCTCCAGACCCGAGGCCCCACCCACTGGGAGTCCCCAGCTCCACCCACCGGAGGCCCCAGACCAAGGCCCCGCAGCCCACGGGAGCCCCAACCCTGCGGACCAGCAGGTGTCTTCCACCCTCCTCCTACTCCATCTATGAAAACAGGAGGAGACAGGCGACACAAAAGCACAGTGAGCTCCACCCCGCCCTGGAGAGTAAAACACAGGTTGACGAGTGTCCCGAGGACAAGGAGGAACAGTGCATGCGGGTGGGGGTGTGAGGGAGCGGCTGCCAGCCACTCGCCAGGGAAGTGGAGCGTACATCCCACCAGCCTCTGCTCCTGGTGTCCCCGCAGGACCACACACCTGTCTGCAGACCGAGTCTGTCACAGCCCTGCGTCCCCCACGCCCCAACATCACCCAGCGGCCCATGGGAGGAGGATACTGAACCTCACTCCCACGTGTTGGGACCTTAAGGACGTGAAGCTCAGTGACTTCAGCCAGACACACAAGAGCAGGTCCTGGGGGACCCCTCCCAGGAGGGCCCTGGAGGAGTCACAGCCACAGGACAGAAAGGAGGTGGTGGGGCCAGGCCTCGGGGAGGGAGGGAGGGAGGGAGTGTCTGATGGGCTGAGTGGCAGGTGGGGATGGGGGATGGCCGTGCAGTGAGTGTGATTAATGTACCGCTGAGCTGAGCTCTTGAAATGGTGTCGATGGAGAATTTTAACTCATGGACATTTTACCCCAAGTTAGGATTAAAAAGAACAGCATGGCACACGGAGGCGGGAAAGCACCCCAGCAGCTCTGGGGGGCAGGTGAAGGAGCAAGAGTTGCACACTGCTCTCTCCTTCTCAGCTGACGTGCACAGGAGAGGCGAGCAGCTCTGAGAGCAAGCCTGCTGTGGTGACAGCCGGCGCCACGCGGCAGAGTGACATGTCCAGGAGGCGGGGCAGGTGAACTCTGGTCCGAGTTGGAGCCTCGGGCCTGAAGATGGCACCGCGGCTGAGAGGTGGGTGGATGGAAAAACGGCCGGATGGATGAGTGCATGATGGATGGTGGACGGGCGGGTGGAAGGACAGGTGGACGGATGATGGGTGGGTGGACGGGTGGGTAAATGAGTGCGTGCGCGCGTGGTGGGAGGATGGACAGACAAGCAGACACAGAAACTGGCAGCTCGGTGAGCACATTCCTTAGCTGTTCGCAGAGAAGGCTCCACCGCGCCCACAGCACTGCACATGCGCAGTCCTGATTCCCAGCGCGGCTCTCCGCTAGGAGGACGAGGATTCTCGGAGAAAGGACTGCTGCCGGCGCTGGGCAGACATGTGCGACGCCAGCCGGGAGGACGGCCACGAGGGCAGCGCACGCCATGGGAAATGTGCAAAGGGCGCAGGAGCGCTTGGGAGCGCCGACGGCCCTCGAGGGACCGTGACGCCGAGGCGTGGTGGGTGGGGGCTCGGCCACCGAGCAGAGACCCCCGGGTCCAGACCCATGCGGACAAATCGCCAGGGAAGGAGGAAGAGAAGCCCCTCCTTTGGGAGTCCCAGCCCCCAGATGCAGAAGGTGCTGCGGGGACAAGGCCGGCAGGTGCACAGCCGGAGCATGGCTGCTTCCGCCAGGAGCACGGGCACCAGGCTCCACGTGGAGGGTGCGTCTCCGAGTGTCGCCAGCAGGACAGTGGGCACTGCCATGGGGGAAATGCAGGGCCCCGTACCCATGGCCAAGGCCACATCAGTCACCAGAGATGGGGGAACAAACAAGATGAACTAAATAAAATAAACGTTCCTCCTCTCTCTGCCTGCCTGCCTGCCCGCCTTCATTCCTGCCTGCACCTTTCCTATTAAAAGAAAAAAAGGAAGAAAATCTTAAGGAAGAGAAACTGAATTCACAGAACTGCACTACATTCCATATCTCCAGTTCATCACCTGTTCACAAGAAAACACAGGCAGACGCAAACCCCAGCAGTTTGAACCCATCCTGGTCAAAGGTCACCCGTAAATGCAACACCATAAAACCAAACGTGAGTGTGTTGAAATCGGCACGGGCCTGTGGTCCAGCCCAAAGGAATAAAATGACAAGTCACCAACAGAAAGAAATCTAGGTCACTAAAGACTTGCAAGTGGGACAGCACACGCCGGGGTCCCAGAAATCAGACACGGCGCCCCTTGGTGGAGCAGCAGCTGGGGCCGTTGCCTCTTGCCTGGTACACTTCCTGTGCATCCCCAGGACTCGGGTTCATGTCCTGGGTCTGGGAGGAACCACCAAGATGAACTAAATAAAAAATAACACTGATTCTGTAATTCAAAATGTAAAATCACTCCTGGGTGGCTTGAAGAGGGCATTTTACGAGAAACAGATCAGAAGAAATCACGACCCTGCAAAAGCTGCTCCGGCAAACAGCAAAGGGGCTCCCTTCCCGCTCTTTAGGAGGGAGGCTCCAGCACCCCTTGGCCAGAGCTGACCACAGAGACGCTGGAAAACAGCTTGGCAGCTTCTTAAAATGTTAACTTGGGCGCCCCCTGTGGCTCGGCGGTGAAGATGCAGGCTATGTAAAGCCCAAGGAGCCAGACTGGAAACGCAGCGCCGGGGGCGGGGGGGATATATGTGAAGATAAAATGTATGGGGGTGGGGGAGTCAAACTGAAGAGTGATTCCATGACGTCACATTGCAGTGCAATAATTTTTTTTATCGATTTTTTTTAACAGGAAAGGTGCAGGCAGGAGTGAAACAGTAGGCTAAAGAAGACGGCAAGAGAGGAGGAAGAAGCATCTTTATTTTATGTTTATTGAGTTGTTCACACTGGTTGATTCCCTCCCACCTGGGACTCAAACCCAGTGGGTGTGGCTTCCTCCTTTGGAGGCGACTGATCCAACCGCTGCTCCACCAGGGGGCACCCTGCCCAGAAATGTATCCAGAACAGGCAAAGGAATAAACTTGATACAAAGAAACTTAAAGCACTGGGGATATACAGTTTCATTCCATTTATACAAAATATCTAAGTGCAGCAGAACTCGAGTCTGAAAGATCAGCCACTGCCTGCAGCTCGGTGGGAGGAGACCTTTTGGGGTGACGGGCATGCTGTAGGCCTGGGATGTGGGGCCACTTCATGCACATATATACATCCTCACATAGACGATCAGAGACAACAAGCAGAAATCCAGGAAAGGCACCTAATAACACCTGCACCCAGGCTCATGCTCACGGGAACAGAAAGCAGCTTCCTTATCTCATTAAAGAGAATCTGTCAGCACGCCCTGGTGGCTTAGTGGTTAAGTACGAGTCTCCTGCCAGCATAGCCCATGTATTTTTGAATTTTTTAAAAAAAAAAAGTGGGAGGGGAATTCTGTATAAACAACAAAGGCAGTCTGGCGTCCCCAGGGTCTAAACATCCCCACTGTCCACTGGGCAGCGCCAGACCAACTGAGGACTCACTAGCAGGAAGGCAGACTCAGAAGAGGCTACTCCAATCTGAACAAATAAAAGGGATACAGACAGCCTCCCAGGAAGAACCAGCTAGAAAAGCATCATGGAAAAAAACTTACACACAGTGGGGGTGGGTGGAGAATTCCCATATAACAGTTAAGCCCAAAGGTAACATGAACGTCACAGTGCACATGAGGAAAAAAAGCTTTCCCGGGTAAAAATGCTCTGAACAAACAGGTGAGACTCCAAACGGTCAGCTCCCCCCAGCTGGTGTCTTAGGGAACAGCGGTCCCCCAATCCACTCATTTGGCACTTGACCGACTGAACCCAGAGAGCATCAGGAATGACTAAGACCCTCTCTGGCCCACCACTTGGCTTTTCTATATAAAGTTTTATTGGAACACAGTTGTGTTCGTTCACTTCTGCGGCTACTTCTGTATGGCCATGGTGAGATTAGCTACTGGCATGGATGTATTAATTGGTACCATTCACCCCCTAGTGGAGCAGCGGCTGGGTCAATCGCCCCTGAAGGAGCATAGACCACATACTCCTGAGTTCAGACCACATACCCCTGAGTTCGAGTCCCGGGGGAGGGGGAAACACCCAGTGTGAAAACTAAATAAAATAAAATAAATGCTTCCTCCTCTCTCTTCCTGCCTACCTGCTCACCTTCATTCCTGCTGCACCTTTCCTTTAGGAAAAAAATTTAAAAAAACAGTGCCTGCCCCCAAACATTCACTATCTAACACTTTTATATAAACCTGCTGCTCTAATAGGCAAGCCTCCCAAGGAAGATTGCTGTCCTCCTCCTCCTGGAAAATGTGGATGACCAGCGGAAAAAAGGCTCCACGAGGAGACGGACTGCCAGAGACTCCCGCTACAATTCTCCACACCAGCCATAAAGCCACCAACATGCAAACAAGTCTCTGGGTCTACTATCGCCAGAGATCGACAACAGAGGGGCCGCCAGAAGCAGCCAGCGCCCGGTCACGGAGTGCCCCAGCACCTCCGGAGGGGCGGAATGAACATTCTATTCTGCGGAAGTGCAGTGCGTGGGACGGGTCCACCCACAGGGGTGCTGCCCCCCGGTGCTCAGCCCGGGCAGGATGATGTGGATTTACTAAGCGCCGCTAATACCAGGCCTTCCGGGGCGGGGGGACACGGGACGGAGGGGGAAATGCCCTGGGGTGGCTAACCCCAAAATCAGCCTCTCTTGGGGTCCCAGACCCCACTCCAAAACCCAGTCCAGGGCTGACAGGAGCTACTCCGGAGCCCAATCCCAGGAGGCAGGTGGGGACCCTGTGTCCCTGCATGTGCTGTTCCAGGCACTTCCCATGTGATGGCCTCTGGGAGACCTGTAGCTCAGCTACCTCCCAACGGGGAAACTGAGGCAGAATCGCCCTCAGCAGATAGCTACCACCAACGCAGCAAAATGGCAACACGGAGGAAAGGAGAGGGGGAAAGAAGAAAGAACTTTCTCCGGGGGAATCACAGGGCTGAGAAGTAAACCTGCGGATGGGAGAACGGAGGGGGACGGCAAGCCCTGCACCCACAGGGACTGCACCCCAGACCTGGCCTCCTGCAGCCCCACGCCAGGTCCACGGACCCGCGCGTCTCAGACCGGCAGCCGCGGACCCCGACCCGGCAGCCTCCGATCCCGGACTCCGCGTGCACACGCCCCAGATCTCGCAGGCCTAGGACCTCAAACCCGCAAGCCTCGGACCCCCAGCCCCACACGCTGCGCCCCCGCACATCGCAGCCCAGACCCACACGTCTCCACTTCAGGGCGTCCTGGTCCCTCCAAAACTGTCCTGCCCGCACCCCTAACTACCAGCGCACCTCCTCACCACGCCGCGGGGACGGGGCTCCCCCAGACCGAAGCTCTTCCCACCAGTTGCCCTTTGCCCCGCTCAGGGTGTAGTCAGTGGTCAGCCCGTGTCACCCCGGGGGTGTCACCCCAAGTCCCCGGACGTCCCTTCTACTCCTCAGGTCCGCACACCCACATTCCTGCCCCTTCTCCAGGCCTTTCTAGAACAGTGACCCCATTCCTGCCCCAGGGGTTCGGGGTTCAGGCAGGAGGCGAGTGTAACCCCACAGAGCTGGGGCCCGGGTTGGGGGGACCTGCAGTCAGCCTTCCGTCCGAACCTGGGAGGACAACTGTGGCCTGGCACCTTCTGTGAGAAAACAAGGCCAGAGAGAAGAATCTCCAAGGTGTGGGCAGCCCCCCCAGAAAAGAGGGGAGACACCTCACAGCCACGAAAGGGCGCCCAGAACGCCCAGAGATCTTGCTCAGGGTCCCTTATTTATCCAGCCACCCATGCACACACATGCACTCAGGTACACACGTCCGAGCCCCCCAGGTAGGGCGCCACATGCAGCCCCCTTGCATCGTTTAGGGTCGGAGGGACCAGGAAGGCTTGACAGACAGCAGCCCCACCCATCCATCCAAGAGTGGGGGGTGGGCCCTGGGGTCACCGGGTCCAGGGTGGAGGAGGGGCAGGCAGACTGTCAGATGGGGGTGGACTGGGGTGCTGGGCTGGGCATGTCTGGTGGCCATGTGGGTCTGGAAGTGGGGGGCCAAGTGGGGTGGGGGTCCTAAGGGATTCAGGGAGAAAGGAAGGAGGGAGCAGAGCCCAGAATTCTGGCCAAGGTGGCAGGGTCAGAGTTCACGAGTGGAGGCGGGGCTCCCTGGGGTCGGGGTATGTTCTGTAGGGGGGCTGCCTGGCAGATGGGGGCCTGGAAGGGTCACGGGGTGGCAGGTTCAGGGACTGCGGGTCCCAGGGTCTTGGGGTGGAGAGATGGAGATGGGGGAGTCTGGTCCTGGGTGCCCCAAGGTGGGGATCCGGGGTGGCGGGTCCTGGGGTTTGGGCTCGGGGACGGTGGAAGTGGGGGTCTCAAGGTCAGGGATGCTGGGGGTGAGCCCTCCACAAGGGGCCCCACGGCTGGGGGACGCCGGGTCCTGCGCCTGGGGGCCCAGGGTGGGGTTCGCACGCCAGAGGTGGGCGCTGGGCTCGCGTCGGCTGCGGTCCCGGTCCCAGGTGGGGCCCGGGCGGGGCCGTCGGGAGCGGCGCGGGGTCCCCACCTGTGCGCGGGGATGCGCTGCGAGCTGAGCCCCTTGCCCACCAGGAAGTGCACGTCGCTCAGCACCTCGTTGTTGAAGAGGAAGGCGAAGCGCTCCTGCACGGTGGGCTTGCTGGCCTGCCAGTTGTACGCCGGCTCGCGCAGCAGCGCCCCGGGGCCCGGCTCCTCCGCGCGCTCCGCGCCCGCCGCGGCCTGCACGCCCGCGCCCGCGCCCGGGCCCGCAGCGGCCGCCGGAGGCCCGGACAGCGCGGGCGGCGGGGCGGCGGCGGCGGCAGCGGCGGCGGCGGCGGCCGCGTTGCCGGGGGCCGGGGCGGCGTTGGCGCTGGGCCCGGGGCTGCCCCCTGCGCCCGGACCGACCCCCGGCGGGCAAGACGCGCGCCCGGCGCTCCCACCCGCCGCCATCTTGTCGGTGCGCGGGGGCGGGGCGAGGGGGCGGGGCGGGCGGGCGATGAGGGCGGGGCGAGGGGCGGGGCGGGCGTGTGAGAGGGGAGGGGCGAGGGGGCGGGGCGGGCGGGCAAGGAGGGGCGCGAGGGCGTGGCAGGAGGGGCA
>RJWH01006093.1:0-30009 GCA_004363575.1 Solenodon paradoxus | reverse complement strand
CTGAGGAAAGGGTTTGGGGAAGGGATGCAGGGGGATGAGGAGGGTAAAAAGGAGGGGCCGGGAAAAGGGCACCCCCTCCCACCTCCCCTCACCAGAACCTCAGACTCCAAACCTGGCCCTGGATCCAGACTATGGATCCCACCCTGACCCCCCAACACACCTCAGAGGCCACATCTAACCTCAGATCTAGGACCCCAAAGCCCAAATCCCCTACTTCAGACCCTGATCCCAACCCCACCAGCTCCCTCCTATCTCAGCCCCACCACCCTACAGAGACCCACCCACTCACATCAGAATCCCAGCCCACCAGTGACCAGCCTCCAGGTGCCATGACACCCCATTTGGCCAGCCTGAGCGTTCCAGCTCCAGTCCCCTGCCCATACCCTGACCCCCTGACCCCAGACTCCAAATCCTAGGTCCCGGACGCTTGGTCCCAATCCTCAGGCTTCAGACCCCACATCCTAGAGGCAAAACCTCAAATTTCAGACTCAGAGTCTCAGAAACTGGGGACCCAAGACCTTGAAGCTCAAAACCCCAGCTTCTGACCGGGGCCCCAGATCTGGACCTCACGCCCCTCACCATCAGCCCCAGATCCTAGACCACAGATCCCAAATCCTACATATCAGAGCACAGGCCTCAGACTCCAGATCCCGGTCTCAACTTCAGTCTCCAGACTCAGTGCCAGACCTGGAACCCTGGAACTCCCACCCTAGACTTCAGACCCAGACCTCCAACCTGAAATCTGGAGTCCAAACCCAGACCCCGGATGGGTTCCCAGCCCCCCAGCCCTGGGGTCTGCCTGAGCAGTGCAGGGGGACCCCGCTTTCCAGAGGGGACCATCGGAAGCCTGGTCACTCTTCTGAATGTCGAGGGTGAGGGGGTGCTCTCACCATGCAGCAGGGCCCTCCCTGGGCAATGTGCACAGAGCTGGAACCCCCAAACCTATAACCACACCGGACTGTCAAAGGGCCTCAATGCCTTGAAGATTGAGGGGAGCAAAGAACAGGACTCCCTGAGCCCCCTGGGGCGCAGTCTGGGGGAGGGCTCCTTAGAAAGGGTGCAACGTCCCATAGAAACCCAGGAGACATTCCAGGTCCCACTAAACCCCCCGCTCTTCTCTGTGACAATCCTCAGCAGCAGACACTTTTTCTTCCTTTTTAGAATCTTCTCCAAACGTTTTTGAAATTTTTTTTTTAAACGAGAAGTGCAAGCAGGAATGAAGGCGAGCAGGCAGGCAGGAAGAAAGAGGAGGAAGACACATTTATTTCCTTTAATTGTACATCTTGTTTGTTCCTCCCAACTCAGAACATGAACCTGGGTCCTTAGGATGTATATGGATTGTGCTCAGCCAGAGGCGGTGGACCCAACTGCTTCTCCACCAGGGCGCACCTCCTCCAAATTTAAATCACCTCTCTTCTCTCCTGATCTCTGTTTAAAGCCCTCCAGTGGCCTCCCATCATGGAAATGCACCCTTTCCCCCTGGTAAGGGAGGTGAGGGCACAGTCTGGGCTGCCCTGACCTGACCATCCCAGCTCCATGTCCCAGGATTTGTTTAGTCATCAGCCTTGGCTGCTGGATTTGAGCAAATCCCACAGGTCAAACTCAAACCATAGACAAAACTATTCCCAACCTAGAGTTGACCTCCCCACCCTGTCAAGGTATTTTTTGTTTTGTTTTTGTTTTTGTTTTTGTTTTTTCACTCTAGAAGTAATATATGAATGAAAAAATGGAAATGCTAGGACAGATATAGGCAAAGAAAATCACTCTCATCTGTGTTCCTGCTAGTGATGAATAGCTGGAGTTAGCACCAGAAATCAGAGACACTCCCCCAACCAGAGGTGCGCTGACACAATTCTCACCCCTGAGGATAAAAGACCCACTGAGAATAGCTCTTGGGTGTATTTCCTTATTGTCTTTCTTTTTCTTTTTCTTTTCCTTGTTCTTTGAAAAAATTATTTTTAAGGAAAGGTACAGGCAGGAATGTAGGCAAGCAGGCAGGAAGGAAGAGAGCGGAGAAAGAGGTATCTTCCTTTTACTTTTATTTAGTTGTTCACACTGGTTATTTCCCCGTATACAGGGCTGGAACCTGGGGGTATGTGGCCTGCGCTCCTTCGGAGGTGATTGACCTAACCGCTGCTCCACCATGGGGCGCCACTTGTTCAGTTTTTACAAAGAGCGGGATTTTTTTTTTTAATATAGTTGTGCTCATCCTGCACATACATTTTATTAATTTTTATTTGTGTATAATTATCTGTAATTTCATAACAGACGGAATACCAGCATTTTTATGCGGAGAACGCTGACAAATAAATACCATCTAGAAGGAACACCCTTCTTGCCATTCGAGGATGATGACATATTCATGGGATTTTTGACTCAAGTCGTTTTAATCATTACTGAGGAAGGAAGCTGTCAGTCGGCACCTGTCACCCTCACCTTCCCCCACAACTTGGAGAAGCAATCCTTCATTTCTGGAGAGATCCCCACACAGGTGCACAGAACACAAAAGCAGCTTTCTGCAAAGGGGCACCTGTTCCTTGTGGTGGGAAAAGCCTTTGCACACTGGCTGTTGGGGAAACATCTTTGATTTCTATACACACATTTTTTGGGGGGTGGGGGGCGGAAATACTTAGAAACTACTTCTGTGATCCGTTCTAATAGAAGTGATCAGTTTTAAGGACTGGGGGTTTGTGGTGCTATTTCCAGTTTAACTCTGAGAACGCACCGCAATAGGTGTCCTCAGACTGCTGGGACCAGATGTGGCCCACCCCGCTGCTGCTACAAATAAAGTTTCATTGGTACAAAGCCATGCCCACTCACGTATGCGGTATCTACGCTGCTTCCTGATTTGCAGGAGCAGTTTGAGCTCTAGCTCTTTACAGGAAATGTTTGAAGTCTCCTTCTCTGAATCACTCAAAGGATAATTCTACCCTTTTGTTCAATCAGCTGGTGATCCCTAGAGTCATGCACCACCAGGCGACTTCTCTGTGGACAGACACACATACAGGGTCTCGCAAGGGCTCCACCACACTGCCTGGGTGTGCAGAAGACTTCACCATCCAGGTGTGTGCGAAGACACTTGTGATGTCCCCTCAGTGACGACAATCAAGGGGCGCATGATTCAAAGTTCTGAAGATCTTGTTTGTAGCTCATACCATTTCTTATTCATTTTCTCTGTCAACAGAAAATGTGAGTCCAGGTGCGCCCTGGCGGAGGAGTGATTTGGTCCACTGCCTCTGGCCAGGCGCAGTCCACCCAAAGACCTGGGTTCAAGTCCTGGGGTCTGGGGAACAACTAAGATGAACAACTAAGTAAAATAAGTAAGTGCTTCTCCCTCCTCTGTCTGCTGCCTGCCTGCTCGCCTTCATTCTTGCCTGCACCTTTCCTTTAAAAAATATTGCATATGCATATGCATATGTAGAGAGACAGAGCGAGTCCAGAGTATATACCCTGCGGGCTCAGGCAGCTGAGAGGGCTTGGGAGGCAGGGACGGACGTGCAGCCCAGGGATCCAGGTTTGAGACCTGGGACTGGGGGAAAATACAAGAAATAAATAAAAATGCTTTTCTTCTCCTTCTCCCTCCCTTCCTTCCGCTCTTAAAAAAAAAAAATCTGAATCTCTCTCGCTGTGCCTCCCTCTGTCTCTGCTTATCAGACTTCACGGCATCTTAAAAAACTGCCTGGGCGCGGAAAGTAAGCTCTCAGCCCACCTGCATTAGCGGATGCCTGTAAATAACTCGACAGCTGATTGGCTCAGGAACGGAGCAGGTGACCAGTGCTGGCCAATGAGATAGGAGGAAAGTCTGAGTGGGCGGGGCCTCGGACCTCAGCGCCTCACTGTCAGTGTCTATGGCGTTGAGACAGTGAAGGGGGTGGGGGTCCCTTCATCCTGTGGCCAAAGGCAGGTAACCAGGTGTCCCTGCGCACTGCCTGTCCCTGTGGGGAAGTGGCTTTTTTCTAGCACCCCTTTAGCAGTCCCCAATACGTGTGATTATTTATATGAACACGTCTTTGGTGAGTAGTGTCAATTTAGCATCTGGAAAGGCCACTGAAGATATAGAGGCTTCTAGGGCGATAGGACCAGGAAAGGCTATTTCTGGAGCAGGTGATGGAGGGTGTGTTTTGCTGAAGCAAAAGATCACAAATGGATTGGCTCAAAGGAACACGTTATCAGGTACGCTCTGGTGGCCTAGTGGATGAGCCAGGTTTGCGACCCGGGGCCCCAGGGAATAACCAAGATAAACCATAAATAAAGTAAAATAAAATGCTGCTTCCTCCTCTTTCTTCCCGCCTGCTTACCTTCATTCCTGCCTGCACCTCTCCTTTCAAAAACAAAACAAAGAAACCATATTGTCATCACTGTCCTGGAGTCAGGCCCGCCACGGTCTCCCTCCAGCGCGGTCAGGGCTGGCCCCTCGGAGCCCCTCCGGAACCCTGGGCAGACTCTGGAGTTCTCTCATCCTGGGGGGGGTCTCTGAACCCACCAACCCACCCTCCAGCCCAGTCTACATCGGCGATGCCCGCTAGAGGGCGATACTAACCCAGTCAATTCCTGGGCGCCTTCAATTTCTAGGACCCCTCACTTCCCTCCTCACTGCCCCAAGTCAGTACACTGAGACACATGGCAAACAAGTGGGGGGCACCACTGAAGGAGATCAGGGAGTCATTTTTGCATTAAAATTATTTTAAGTTCCTGAAATCCCTTCTCCCTCCTTTAAAGAGGAAAAGGAACGCGAGCCCTTGTGGAGTATAGGTTGGGTCTGCTGCCTCCGGCTAAGCGCAGTCCATGTACCTCCCAGGGCTGAGGAAACAATCAAGATGAACAACTACATAAGAAAAACAAGGGTTTCTTAAAGGCTTCTTTATCCTCTTTTTCTGCCTGCCTTCTTGCCTTCATTCCTGCTGCATCTTTCCTTCACAAAATAAAATAAAGAGAGGAAGAGAGAGGAGGAAGAAACATCTTCATTCAGGTGTTCATTTTTTGGTTTTTCACCCCAGGCCTGGGTCTCAAACCCAGGTCTCAGCTGCCTGAGTCACAGGGCATGTCCCCCAATTTTCTTCTCTTGAAGAAGTCAGTCCTAAAATTCTTTGGTCATTCCACATTGGCCTTTCTCTCCCTCCCTTCTCCCCTATTACGATGACCTTTTTCTGAGGGCTCCAGTCTCACCAGCCCTTTGGACATTGGTTTCATTTTGTAATGCCCCAAGCCCATAAAATGGAAAAAAAAAAAAATCAGTAAGCGTGTGAGCTTTTTCTCCTGTTAATCTCTCTGTTGTCCATTTAATTCACGGCCCCAGTCACAGCACCTAAGAGGATGGAGGAAAAGCTTTTCCTCTCCCTCACAATGCTGTCAGCACTGGGTCACTCTTTCTTGGTCCCAAATGAGCTGGGATGAAAGGTGGAAACACACCCATAAGCCAAGTCACTCTTCGCCTTGACACCCTGACCCAGGAAGAAAGTTCTTGTGACAGGTCGGTAACAGAGGGGCCCAGTCCCGCCAAGTGCCAGGATTTAATTTCCGGTTCATTTACAGTCACCCATCGCTGAATAATGTTTCAGTCAATGATGCATTGCACATCCAATAGGGTCCCCAAATCCTACTGCCTGGTGACATAACATCATAGCATTTTATACCGGCACCTGTGCTTGATTTACTCTCCTTTCGTTTGGTTCTTCATGGCCCTAGGCATCCAAAACTCGCTAGCAAAGGAGGGGAGCAACTTCCGTGTCCTCAGATTTGTCTACTTTGTTGGCATAGAGTTGTTCACGGTAGTCTCTTAGTATGTTTTATATTTCTGTGTCATCTGTGGTAACTTCTCCCCTTTCACTTCTCATTCTAGTTATGAGTTTTCTTTCTTTCTTTGTGAGATAGCCAATGGTCTATCAATTCTGGTTCGTTTGTTTTTTCCCTAAAGATCCATCTTCCGGCTTCATTTTTCTTCTGCCTTTTTGTCTTCTTTTGCTTATCTCTGCTCAAATGTTTATTATTTTCTTTCTTTGACTGATTTTTAACGTAGGGTTAAATTGTTTCTTTGCAATTAACCTTGCTTCTTGAGGTCAGCCTGAATTGCAATGACCTTCCCTCAGATGAATACCCTTCTGGGTCTGGTCTTCAGTCCTGGCCGTTGGAAGTTTCCCCACATCTGACACAGGTTCTTCTCCAATGTTCTTAGTCGCTTTGCACTCATGGAAAATCTTGAAATCGCTTACCTCACCTTATTCTTCAAGGTCGCTGCTCTCTGGCGCCCCCCTAGTGGCGATGTGGATAATTCCCTCCTACCCACCCCACCGGCTGATAAGAGTCCATCTACAACCAAAGTACCCAGGTTCACACCCCTGAGCAGGGAAACAATCAAGATGAACACACAAATGAAAATAAAATAAGTGAAATGCTTCTTCCTCCTCCTCTCTCTTCCTGCCTGCCTGTTTGCCTTCATTTCTGCCTGCACCTTGCCTTTAAAATAAATCTAGCTCTGGTGGGTGTGGACAAGCCTCACCAGTGAGGCTCTTCCATATTCCAAAATATTGAAGAACAGGGAACACTTCCAAACACTTTCTATGAGGCTGATATCACACGGATACCAATATTTGTTAGAGATGTCCCCATGAAAAAAAGTTACAGACCAATATCTCTAATGAACGTAGATGCAAAAATATTAGCAAACTGAATCCAACAAGGCATCGAAAAGATAAGTCATGACCAAGTGGGATGGTTCAGCATAGGCAACTCTATCAATGTCACACACCATTTCAACAAGAGTAAGACGCAAAACCACAGGACCCTATCGGTAAATGCAGAGAAAGCTTTTGACAAGATCCCACACCTATTTATGATAAAAAAAAAAAACCTGTATAAAATGGGGATAGAAAGGTACATACCTCAACATAATAAAAGCCATACACGACAAAGCCACTGACAGCAGCATAGTGGCGAAAAATTGAAAGCATCTTCTCTAAGATGAGGAACAAGGCAAGGCTGTCCACTCACCAGTGTTATTTATCACAGACCGGAGGTGGCAGCCAGAGCAATGAGGCAAGAGAAGACAGGTATCAGTAAATCAATGCAATAAAGCCTTCTCCCTCCTCTCTTCCCACCTGCCCGCCCCTTCCTTAAAAAATAAAAAATCCTGGGGCAGGAAGAATAACCAAGATAAACAACCTAATTAAAGAAAGAAATACGTCTCCCTCCTCTCTCTGCCTGCCCGCTCACCTTCCTTCCTACCTGCACCTTTCCTTTAACAATCATAAAAAAAGAATCAGAGTGGGTCCAGGGACCAAACTCGTGAGGGTGAGGATGTCAAAGTCGGGGAGTCCCTTCCAGAGGCACAGTGGCTGGAATGGAAGAGCAGATGGTATGAAAACTTGGGCCCCCGCCCCCCAGACACTCCTCTCCTCCCCGCCTGCTAAGGGCTGGATTACCCGGGGTCGCAGTAAGTGGCTGCTGGCTTGGATCATGCAGAGGGAGAACATGGCCATCATTCCAGAAAGTTCTATGGAAAGATGCCAGTCTCCAAGTTTCCGTTATGCACACGGAGGGGCAAGGGGAGTTTCCGCAGGTGCTCTGAGACCAGAGTGGCATGAGAGATAAAACCTGTGTAGATTATGACATGGGGGAAGAACTGGGCAAAAAGTGACTTTTTCCAACTGCGTGCGTGAGCGTCTGCCTGCTTGCGCGGACACGCCCCCCGCAAGGACACGCCCCGCGAGGACACGCCCCCCGCCCTGGTTGATAAAACGTATCCAAGGTTTGGCTGTGAATCTGAATTCTGGGGACTTGCAGGCTTCAGGCTGGACGCTGTCCCCTGCACTCTGGGGCTTTGGGGCAGGCCTTCTGGGACCCCAGATGGGGGAGAGGGGCTCCCCGTGCCCTGAATCAAGAGTGCAGTGCCAGGCAGCACCCCCTTGTTATGGTGGGAACCTCCTGCTACAAAAGGAAAACGGAGGCAGGGAGCCATGGCGCTGTGACCTTCGTGTTCCTGGTGGGGAAACTGAGGCTTGGTGGGAGGAGATGCCGGGCGGCCAGGAAACTCTTGGCATCTTCCCGAAGGGACAGCACACACCCAGTTCTAAGTGGGAGGCGTGAATACCGGCGTGACGGGCACCCAGAGCGGGGCAGGGCCGAGGGACCCTGCAAACAGGCCCTCCCACCTTGCTGACCCATCTGGGCTTGGCCTTGGATGCACCCTGCTTGACCCCGGCTGGTGTCTCCTCCTCCTCAGTGAGTCTAAGATCAGGCGCAGCTCCGGGGAGAACCCCAGAGGGGACAGGACTGAAACTTATGTGCAAAGCCCTAAGCTCTGCGTGAGGAGCAGACGCCCGCACTGGCCTCCTCCCTGCCCCCGGGGCGCTAACCCGGGGATGCACGTATAAGGCGCTTGCTGCAGACCAGGTGTCCCAGCCTGTCCAGTCTGGGTGCCCTTTTCTAAATGAAATTCACCCTTTTACTGCACACAGCTCAGTGGCTCTTGGCACATTCCCAAGCTTGTGCAACCGACTTCTCTGGCAATTCCAGAACATTCCATCAGCCCCCAAAGGAACCCTGGGTCCAAAAGCATTCTGCTGTTGTTGTTTTTTAATTTCTTTCCCAGTGTTTCTAAACTGAAATAAAATTGGTCATTTAAAAGTAAACAGTGAACTTAGAGGAACTTAGTACACAGTGTGGTGTAGCCATCAGCAGTCTGCTTCGAGAACGTTCCATGACCCCCCAAAGCAGCTCTGTCCCCCTCAGCTGTCCTCCCTTCTTCCAGCTCGGACCCCGGAGCCCACCCCATGTCTGGGGGTCTCCTGCACATGTCATGCCCATGGGGCCCACATGTCTGGCTTCCCTCATTCTATAAAACACCCAGAGGCTGGAACACTGCTATATGTCCGTAGGAGGCCCAAAGACCTGGGTTTGAGACCCAGGCCCGGGTGAAATCAATAAGCAAATAAATCAATGTGCTTCTTCCTTAAAATAAATTTAAAAAATTTCTTGGCACGCCCTGGTGGCTCAGGGTTTAAGTCCACAGATCTGGACCTGGGTTAAGGGGGAGCCACCAACAACTAAATAAATAAGTGCTGCTTCTTTCTCTCTCTTCTTCCCTCTCCGCGCCATCATTCCTGCCTGCACCTTTCCTTTAGAAACAGTTTCTTCCTCCTCCTGAAATAGACAAATAAACACATGAATTTTCTTTTCTTTTTAAGCAAAGGTGCAGGCTGGAATGAAAACCAGCAGGCAGGCAGGAAGAGAGGAGGAAGCACTTTGCTTGATTTTTATTTAGTTGTTCACACTGGTTGCTTTGCTGCCCAAACCCTGGACTCAAACCCAGGGGTATGTGGCCTGCGCTCCTTCGGGGCCGAGTGACCTAATCGCTGCTCCACCAGGACACGCCAGCCACTTATTTCTGAAGCCTGCCGGAGCAGGAGGCCTTGAGGGTGGAGGCACCACGCAGCTCTGACGGGAGTCCGTTCCGCAGAGGTGCCCCAGACCGGGCCTTCCCGCCACCCAGAGCATGTGGACACCCGATGGCGCAGACTTGCACTTGGCGGGTGGCAGAGGGAGGGAGAGGTCAGTGGGAGGCGGCTGGTGCCACCTGAGAGGCGCCGGCTGGGCATGGGCCTCCTCCTCCCTCACAGACGGGCCAGGCAAGAGCTCCGGGGTGCTGAGCGCCTGCGCCTCTCCAGCAGACCTTCCCAAGACAGCGCCTTTGGGCCCCCCACCCATCACTCAGCAGGTGTCACCTGGATGTCCTGAGACCAGCTTGAGGTGCCGCCACTGTCCTTCAGGGGCTGGCTGGGGGTTGACAAGGGATGGGGTCTTGAGGGTCCCAGGTCCATTTCCGGAAGGGTGGCAAGCAGGGTCCTTCCAGAAACACCCAGGGGTGGCGCTATCCCCAGACCTTTGGTGGGCCCACCCAGGAGGACACAGATCTGGCACTCACAGGGCCAAAGGGTGGACACAGCCTGCGTCCACAGGGTGGAGGGACACAGTGTCCCCCAGTGTCCCACATGCACAGCAGGGACACCCTGACCCTCATGCCCACTCATGGGGACCCTGACTCACCGCGCTCAGGGAGAGAAGCAGACCCCAGGCCCCATGGAGTGAGTCCACGGACGGGACAGTGCAGGAGACCCCAGGCAGAGGGTGGGCTGGGGTGACGGGGCTGTTGAGGCTGGAAGAAATGACTGCTCATGGGAAGCAGTTTCTATTTGGGGAGATGGAAGGTTCTGGAAGTAGACAAACTAGGTGAACGACTTTCTAGGCTAAGACTAGAAAGGGACTGCACTTTAAGTGGGTGAAGGGCGCAGTAAGACGACGGCGCCGCCCCACCTGACCGCATCCCGTGGGGGTCACGCTGCGGGGCTCCCCACTGGCCTCCTTCCTCTCGGAGGTGCAGCTCCTCCTGCCCGACCTGTGCTCTCGCAGGCAGCACCCAGCCCCCTGCTCACGGCCCCCACGTCTGCTCCTGGGCACTGCTGTCCTGGCCAGCCCCAGGACAGCCCCCAAGCTTCCCCAGAGCGCATCACGCAGGCAGCCCCGCACGCGGCCGTGTGCCACTCCCATCATCTCACCTGCCTTTTCAGGCCCAGGTACCAAAGACCAGCTGAAGCACAGAGCTGTTCAGGATGCTGACACCCTTAACCTCCGAGGATCCCCCACGTCGCGGAAGCCACCCCTCCCTGCCCCCAGGATCCAGTGGTCTCTGGAATTTTCTAGCGGTCCAGGGACAGAGGGGTCTGCTGGCCAGTGTCACTGTGCAGAGGGTCTCCCTCGAGTTGGGTGACTGGCAGCTCCCTGGAAACGGCTGTGCCCCCCTCATCACTGCGCCCCGAAGACCAGGAGCCTGGCACACACGGCAGGTTTTGATGACTTTTATTAAATCTTTATAAAACAGAATACAAAATACCGCCTCGACGGTGGGTGGATGGGCCGCACCAGGTCCACAGGTGCCGTGGAGCTAAAGTGCTTGGGGGCCCCCACTTTACAGGTGAGCTTGCTGCCTTCCCAGCGGTCACAAGAGAGCCCACCAGCGCCCCTTCACAGTGACAGCCCCGTGCGGGGGCGGCGGGGGCCGACGGGCGGGAGGAGCACTGGCCCTGCCGACAGACAGAGGAGATGGGGTCCCCGCGGCTCCGCAGCAAAGGCAGAGGCGCCCGCTGGCGGGGGGGGGGGGCCTGGGGGGGGGGCGCAGCCCCCCCCCCCGCGCTCTGGAGAGGCGGAGCACAGATCCGGGGGTCCCTACACGCTGCCGCCAGCATGGGAGACTTGGGGGTCCCAGAAACGGCCCCTGACATTCAAGTAATCCTCCAGAACAGGGAAGCTAAGTCAACTGATGTCTGCACGAAGCAACCAGACGGCGGGCGGGCGGGCGGGCCAGCGGCACCGGGAAAGGCGCCTGTATTGCATAGTGTCACCGCTCGGGCATGTGGCGGGTGGCCGGGGCGCAGAGGTTCCTGGAGGCCGTTGGCGCTCGGCTGGTTTCCTGAACACGGGCAGGGGAGCAAGGCTGCCCTGGGGTTCTCAGGGTGGGAGGCCGGCGGGAGGGGTAGGACGTGGCCCTGGTCAGACTGAGCCCTGAGAAGGGGCACTCGGGTGCCCAGGTGGGGGCCCACGGGACCCCCACGTCGGCTGACGGGCCGGCCCAGCCCTTCCCGTGGCCTCCTGCACCGCCCTCCCTGGTGGGCGGTCCTGGGTGGCAGGGAGGGGGTGCGGGCGGGGTGTCGGGCGGTTTAAGGTCAAGGTCAAGATCAAGGAAGTCCCGATTGTCAGTTTCACAGGGACAGAGCTGGCAGGGGTCCGGCGGCAGCTGTCCACTTGCTTGCCCATCCCTCCTGTGACAGGGGACCAATGGTCCCCACCCTCCATCAAGCCGCCAGGGCTTCTTCAGGGTGAGGGATGCAGGCACGACCCTCTGGAGGGGAGAATGGGAACAGCCATCCCTGAGGGGGGCTGGGGAGGGCACCCCAGCTCTGGAAGACGACAAACCCTCTCCTCCTGAGTGCCGGCGCGGGCGCTGGGGGCCTTCACAGTACAGGTGATGGGCAGGCGCCCCGGTGCGCCCCTGGTTCTCCAACGGGGCGCCCCCTTTGTTTTTAACACCGTGAAAAGGAAACTCAAATGGGGGAAACAACAGCAAAAACTGTATAAAAAGACCCCCTGAGCTCCAGCCTGGAGCCCAGAGGGAGGGCGGCCGGCGGTTGCCGGCTGGCAATAGCTTTAAAAACTTTAGATTTGATGGGGGCGGGGACCTATGTACAGAGGGCGGCCGACAGGCTGGCACGCTGCTGCCGCCGCTGAGCCAGCTGGGACTGCGACGGCGGGGACAGCTGCAGGCAGCGTGAGGTAGCTCGGATGACCACGGGCTGGTCCTGCCCCGCCTCCTCGGCCGCGTCCTCCTCGCGCTGGGCCAGCTGCCGGTTCATGGCGATGGCCTCAGCCGCGAACGACGTGAGGTCTTTGGCACAGCTGTTCCTGGGGCAGGTGCAGGGTCACCAACCACAGGATGCTTGCGCTGTGCTCCCCGCCCCACAGCGACCCCAAACAAGGCCCCCAAGCGCAGACACTGACCCTCCACTGGAAGACGCTGGATTTTTAGCAGCGTCAGGCCCTCCCCGCCCTCACAGACTGGCCCGGGTGCACTCACCTCTGCAGGACCATGGGCGTGGGCAGGGTGTTCTCCGGGGCGCACTGCAAGGGCAGGAGAGGAGCGCTGGAGGGTGCAGACCCCCAGGGTTCCACACCCTAACCCCTCTGTTGCACCTCCCGAAGGAGGTCCGAGGACAGGGAGCCCCTCACAGGCTTGCCTCTCCCAGGACGTCGTACCTCTGCTCCCGCCAGCTGCCTTTCCTGGCAGGGCTCCTGGGGCGTGTCCAGGCTCGGCGCCCAGCCCCAAGCTCAGCTCCTGCATCTGGGCATCCACGCGGCACCCCCCACACTCTTGCACTCAGGGGCCCCACCCACTAAGGACGGCTGGTGGCGCCCCTCTGCCAACACTCACCCCCTGCACCCATGGGTGCTGCAGGACCTGGGCGGCGCTCAGCCTCTGTTTGGCGTCGCGCACGAGCAGCTTGGAGATGAGGTCTTTGGCGGCGAAGGAGATATGCGCCCAGTCCTTCTCGGGGAACTCGTACTTGCCTTCCTGGATGCTCTCAAACAGCATGTTCTGGGGACCAGGAGAGAGGAGGCCTCAGGCTCCCGCCGAGGACCCCACATTGACAATGACAGGGAGGGCGTGGCTTCTGGGTGGCGTGCTGGGACCTGGTCACCCCAAACCGGGGGATCCCCCCACCTCAGCACCCTGACCTGGCCGCTTCCTCCCGAGAGGGTTGGAGAACCCCAGGAGTCTCTGGAAACCGAGGGTGGGGAGGTGGGGGTGCTGTGGGGGTGCACGGCTTTGTGGTCGTGGTCAGAAGTCAGGGGCTGGGCCCTAGAGGGCACCTGCGGTGCACAGTGCAGGTGGGAGAGGCAGGGGTGTGCCCAGGGGGCAGGCCTGTGGGTGCCGAGGTGCAAGGGTGCAGGGGTGCACGAGCAGGCTGGGGCGCACAGGCAGGATGCAGGGCGCACCTGGCAGGCGGGGCAGGCCTCCCCGCGGTCCCAGCCGCAGTCGCTACCACAATGGCCCACGAAAGGCGGGTAGCCGCTGAGCAGGATGTAGAGGATGACACCCAGGCTCCAGAGGTCGCAGCGCTTGTCATAGATGCTGGCCTCCTCGCTGAAGGCCTCCACCACCTCGGGGGCCATGTACTCGGCCGAGCCGCACTGCGGGCGGGCGGGCGGGCAGAGCAGCAGCTTCAGGTCAGGGGAGGGAACTTCCCGCCCGGAGACAATCAGCCAGGTCACCTGAGCCGCCAAGCCCGCAGCCCAGCCCGGCCCAGCCAATCAGAGACTGCTAAAGGAGATAGCCCCGCCTCCGCCAAATGCGGCCCCGCCCTAAACACAGCCAATCAACAGGTGGCGGAAGCCCAACCCGCCTACCCGCCAGCCCAATCAGCGGCAGATGCTGGGAGCCCGCCCCGCCCAGGCGGCCAATCAGCGGCTGTTGCTAAGCGGAAGCCCGCGGTCAGAGCCAAGCACCTCCAGGGTAAGCACCTGGGACTGGAGGCAGAGTCCCGCCGGCTCTGCCGCCTCCAGCCCTCTTGACCCGCCCCAATTTGGGGAGCCCCTGAGCGGGCCCTTACCGGGGTGAGCAGCTCCGGGGTGGAGATGGGGGAGCAGTCCCCGTTGAGCTTGATGCCGCTGCCCAGGTCAAAGTCACAGATCTTCACGGGGGACACCTGGGAGGGCCGGGAGCGCAGTGAGAGGGACCCCGCGCCACACCATCCCGTCCCCACGGGAGCGCCCGCCGGCGGCCTCACCTGGTTGGGGTGCTCACAAAGGATGTTTTCAGGCTTGAGGTCCCTGTGGGCAATGCCTGGGGCGGAAAACCACAGGTGAGCAGGAGGTAGGGGCGTCCCAGGCGCCTCCCACAGGAGGGCGAAGGTGGGGCGGGGTGTGGACAGGACACGCACCTTTGTTGTGCAGGAAGTGCAGGGCGCTGGCCACATCCTGCACCACCACGCTGGCCTCCAGCTCGTTAAAGTGCCTTTGCTTGTGGATGTGGCTGAGGATGGAGCCTGGGGCCAGGCCAGGGAGCAGGGAGGACAGCAGGAGTGAGGCCCTGGCCCCGTCCATGCCCGCACCTGCCCGCCCAGGCCTGACTGAGCCCCCCCACCCGGCCGCATCCTCAGCTCCCGGCCCCACGCACCACCCCGCATCTTCTCAAACACCAGGTAGAAACGGTCCTCTTCCTCAAAGAACTCGATCAGCTCCAGAACATTCCTGAGGTGGGGGTGCAGGGGCAGAAGAGGGAGGCTTCCTGAGGCCCCTGTGCACCCACAGCCTCGCCAGGAGGGGGGCCACCCTCGCCCATCCCCACCTAGTCCAGGGGCTGTCTGCCAGGGGTGCGCCCGCCATGCCGGCATGGGACGTACAGTGGTGCCCATGCGCAGTGAAAGCCAGTCTGAGGCCTGGGGCTGGGAGGGCGGTCCCCTTACCTGTGTCCCTGGCACTGGTAGAGCATTTCCACCTCCCGGAAAACCCGACTCCGGATATGGCCTGGCTGCTTCTCGATGATCTGAAGTGTGGGACGGGCGGGGGGACACGGGCTGGGTTAGTGGGACCCTGTGCCCTGTCTGAAAGCTCCCCTGTGCCAAGCCTGAAACCTGGGAGTGCCCCCTAGGAGGCAGAGCTGGGGGGGGGGGGGCGCTGGAGGGGCTGGAGGGGCTGCAGGCAGTGAACTCATTTCCCTGAGCTGCACCAGGTGGGGTGAGGAGGCAGAAGAGTCCAGACCGGACCGGACCAGACCGCCCCGTCAGGGCCCAGGCAGGTGGTGGCCAGGTCACTGTGCTGGCCCTCATCCAAGGCCACCAGCCAGGCTGGCCTCGTGGGCCTCAGTGCCAAGTCCCACCTCCCCAGTCCCACCCAGTCTGGGCAGATACCCCAAGAGCCCCGGGCTGCTGTGGCACAGCCCAGACTGGCCCCCTGCCCACCGGTGGGACCAGCCTCCCAGGCCTGGAGCCTCGTGACCAGTGGCACCTTTGCCCCGACTCCTGCTGGCCCCCAGGAGCAACAAAGACTGGAGGGCTCTGGGTCCCCAGGTGCCCCAGCCACGGCTGGCCCGGTGGGGCCAGAGGGCGCTTCTCCCACCTCTGCGCTGGGACCTCAGCCTCCCCACAGGGCGCAGCTCCCTGCCCGCAGCAGCCTGGGGGGCACCAGCCTACATGGTCCCCCGCCGGCCTGGTGACAAAGAGCTGCTGCAGAGAGCAAGACCACAGCCTCTTGAGACCCCACTGAGGGCTTCTGAATGGAACTCGCCAGGGCCTATGCCACCTGCCCAGGGCCCTGCTCATTGAGAAGCGGAGGGGGATGGCCTGGGAGGTCACGCAGGGCGACTCCAGCTCCCCAAGCCCCCGAGCCTCAGCGTCTAACTGTGGGTGACAGCAGCCAGGCTGCCCGAACAAGAGCCTTGGGAAGAGGCCTGAGAGGATGGCGGGCGTGCACAGCCCTGTGCTCTGACCACAGCCCTGCTGTCCCCAGCACAGCCGCCGGCCTCCTTCACCACACTTGCAGAAGACAGGCCACACCGCCCTCCTCACGTGGACAGCCTCCCTCCCCCTACATGCCAGCTTCCCGGGGAGCAGGTGTGGCCTGGCCCGCTACCAGGCCCCGAGTGCCCAGCCAGCCCACCTGGCCTGCGCACCTGGCCCTCCTTCCCAGGCGGCCGCTCTGTGACGCCGCCCCTGTGGGAGGCTTCTCTGAACTCAGGGTCCCACCCCCTGGCCCGGCCGCCTGGGGGCTCCCTCCGACCTGCCCTGGTGTCCCCAGATGCTCAGTGCTCTCCTGGGCCCTGGGCCCTGAGCCCGAGATCATCTTTCTGCTCATGTAGCCGACGCGGAGAACCATCGGGGACAGGCCCTCGGGGGGACAGGCCCTCAGGGGGGGACTAACTCGCCCTGCAGCCCTGTGAGTGACTGGTGGCTTCAAACATAGCCTGGTCCCCGTCCACCTGTCCAGAGCCGCCCCTCGTGGTCACTTCCTGCCTGACATGGGGCTCGGTCCCAGCTGACCTGGATTCCAGGAGCCATTTTTAGAGGCGGGTTTTCCCCAGCAGTGTCCAGGGGCTCAGATGCCCACTCCCCGCCGCTCCCCATGGCCGCCCACCTTGACTGCGAACTCCTGGTTGGTGATGAGGTTGATGCAAGTCTGCACACGGGCGTGGGCGCCCTCCCCGAGCACATCCTCCTGCAGCTGGTAGACATCTGGAGGGCCAGACGGTGGTGCTGAGCTGCCAGCGGGCCCATCTCCCCAGGACCCGGTCTCTCTGCCCCCTGCCCCCACCTTCAAAGCGGCCAGAGAAGCTGTCAGTGGCCCGGCACCGCTTCTTCTTCTTGGCCCTCTTCCTGGCATCCGGGATGTCGATGGGCTGGCTCGCGGGCATGTCTGCACGGAGACCGGGGTGAGCCCCTGACCCAGGGCCCGGCCCGGCCCTCACCCGCTGGGCGCCCCCGCTCTGGCCCTCATCAGGTCGGGCCGGGCCCTCCGGGCTGCAGTCAGAGGCCCCGTGGTGGGCCTGGTCTAGGCAGAAGGCCAGCTCGAAAGGGTTCTGCCCCTGCAGAGGAGGGGAGGGAGACACTCAGCCCCAGCCTGAGGGAGAGGCGGCTGAGGGTCCTGCACACCCCCAGTCCAGGGCTCGTGCACCGGGTAGGGGCACGGCCTGGGCTCCAGGTGCCACCTACGGAACGGGGACAGCGGGCAGAGAGCCTCACCTCCCAGGCAGTCCAGGGACGAGGCTCAGGGAAGCCAGTGGGAGGGGTGACTCACCAGCAGCAAAGGCCCAGTTCCCAGCCGGGCCCTGGCTCTGCTTTCCCACAGCCTCTCGGCAAGGTCTTTATGGCCTCAGTTTCCCCTCTGTGAAAGCACTGCCCTCACCCCTGGACAGTTCTCTCAGCCACACCTGTCTCACGCCCGCTGCCGGGACCCCACGGAGTCACCTGCCTGACCAGGGATCCTGGGAGGGGGTGTCGGGGTGGGGTGAACGCATCATCCTGTTTCCCACAGACCCCCACCCAGTGGGGGCACGGCTCAGGAGCACCCTGCCACCTGGAGGAGCCAGCCACAGAAACATTTTCCTCAGCCCCCAACGAGGCTGGAATAAATCTCTGCAGGGCAGATGGCCGGGTGGGGTCCCAGGAGCTGGGGTCCTGCAGTCAGACTGCCAAAGAAATGAGCTCTCGTTCCGGGGTCTGGGAGGCAGGAGGCACAGGCCAGGAGACCAGGCAAGTGGGTGGGGAGGGGGGTGCTGGCAGCAGGGTCAGCGGCAAAGACGGAAGTGGGGGGCCTAGGGAAACCCCGAGGGGCCAGACTGCAGACACAGGCAGGGAAGCCAGGGGGCCTACAGAGGGGCGAGCTGAGCTGGGTCAGGAAATGGGCCCCCCCCCCGCCAACAGCCCCGAGGACTGGGCTGGGGTCCTGTTGGGCCCTGGCTCGGATGCCCGGGCTGCACCAGGCGGGTGAAGAAGAAGGGCAGGCATCTGGGTGGCCTAGCAGATAAAGCCACCAGGTGCGGTCCACACACATCCAAAGACCAGGGTTCGAGACCCAGGCCCAGGGGACCAGCGCTGGGGACACCTGAATAAATGCTGCTACCTCCTCTCTGGTCTGCCTGGCGTCCCCGGCATCCCTGTTGCCCCTCCTTTCAAAGAAAGGCAAGGAGGGAGACTGGCACGGCCTGGAGACCTCAGGGCTTCCTCGAGGGGAAGGAACACAAGGCCTTAGCAGTCCGCGCCCAGTCGCCACATGCAGGAGACCCAAGCAGACACTCGCTCTGTCCAGGCCCCGGGACGACCGGAGACCCCTGCAGTGTGTGTCCCCAGGGAAGGGAGGGATGTGGGTGCATCCCCAAGACAGGACCGGCCCTGGTGTGGCGACTCTGAGTAGCTGAGCCCTCCCTGGCCTCCAGAAGGACCCCTGGACAGGACTGCTCGTCCAGCACCCCTGCTCACACCCAGGAGTCCGTCTCGCCGCCGCGCAGGGCTGCAGTGTGGGCGGACTGCCCTGGCTGGCTGCGGGCCCCCGGTCAGCAGGCCTTGGCAGGAGACGCTGGAACCGTCCAGAACGTTCGAGTTTGCTTTGGCCGCTCTGCCGGCCCCTCGAGCTGACCCCAGCGTGGCTGGCGGCCAGCCCCAGAAAGGGACAGACCACGCCGGTGCCGTCTAGGTCCGCCCCCTCCCGCTGTGGCCACGCTGCTATGGCCCTGGGGGGGTGACCAGCGAGATGACAAGCATGTGGGCAGGGGTGGGGCGGCTGGCTGGGGACGCTGGCTGGCTGGCTGGCCTGGGAATTCTAGCCCAGCAGTCTCTCAGGCTCCTCCCGCCCTGGTGCCCGGTGCGCCTGTGTGTACGCAACACACCCTGCCTTCGCCACAGGGCAACAGGTTCTTGCCCAGGGAGGCCCAGGGAAACCATTACATAATCCGGCTGTAAGGTGGGGCAGCCGCTGACATCACTGCGTCCCTGGGGCGTCCCCTGGACCAGGCCCCTTGGGGACCCTGCCCAGCACCTCCCCCCCCCAGACTTCTCATCTGAGGCCACCCCAGAAACTTCCCGCCCCACAGGAAACCGAGTTTGGGCCTGGGGTGTGTAGGAGGTGCTGGGGTTGGGAAGAGGCATCCCATCCGCTCCCCCACCCCCCGCTCTGCAGATCCCCCCAGGAGGGCATGGGGGTCCTGAACTCACAACGCTGGAGACAAGACTGCAGCCCTGGGACCCACAGCCAGTGCACCCCGGCGGCACTTGCAGGGGACCCGGGAAAAGTAGGCCTACAGCTCTGCCTGGGGTTCCCAGAGGCAGGCCCGGAGACCCCACAATGCGGGGGAGGGCCGTGTGGGGCCCCCTCAGCCCCCACCCCCACCCCCGCGACGCACGACCGCCCAGGGCTTGCAGGAGACTTAGGGCCGGCGGCCCCAGTTTCTCCCAGGGTTCCTGGAGAAGGGCCACCGACCCCGCGACGCCGGGGGCCGGGCTGCGGCCGGCTGGCTGACCCCCGCCCCCCGCCCCCGACGCACAACCGGCGGGACGAACTAGGACGCAGGGTGGGGGCCGGGCTCCGCGTCTCCCCACCGGACACTCGGGCGGTGCAGTCCCGGACAGCCCCCAGACCGACCCCGAGCTTACCTTGAGCGAACGGTGGAGGCCCTGAAGTTCGGCTGTTTTCTTCTGCACCATCTTCTGCCCCGGCCCCGCCAGCGGGGGAGGGGACGCGGGGCCTGGGGGCCGGCCCGCGGGCGGGGGGCGGCCGGGAAGGGGACCCTGCGGCCGGGAGCAGACAAAGGAGGGCGTGAGTGGCGCGGCCCGGCCTCGGGGAGGCTGAGCCGACGGGGACTCCGGGAGCCCGATCCCCACTCGGGCCGGAGTCGGGGCCCCGGACGGGGGCGCAGGGCCGCACCTACCGGGGTCGGGCTCGGGCCAGGGCCGCAGGGCCGCTGCCGCCGCCGCCGCCGCCGTCGTCACCCAAGACACGCAGGCCGGACCCCGCGGCGCCAACCCCGCGGGGAACAGCACGGCCGCCACAGCGGACTCCCCCGCCTGGGCCGCCACCGCCGCCTAGGCCTCCGCCTCCGCCGCCGCCGCCGAGAGAAGCCGAGCATTCCGCGCCGCCGCCGCTTTTATAGGTCAGACCCGCAGGCTCCGCCCCCGACGCAGGCTCCCCTCGCAATCCCCGCCCACACGCGCAAGGGACCCCAGGGCGGGGGCGGAGTCGAGAGTGCCTTAGACGCCTCTTGCGGCTGCGCGCTAGGGTCGCGGGGCGTATCTGCGCGCTTGCGCAGTGCGGCGCGCGGGGTTCTGGGCTCCCGGCCCGGGGAGGATCCAAGCAGGCACCGGGGAGAGGGTCTCGGCGTCTTCCAGTAACTTGCAGCTTAGGGAGGCCTGCGAGACCCCAGCCCTGAGTCTACCCTCTGGCAACCCCTATTCACCGGGGCCCAGGTTACACTGTTTTGGGTGACGCCCTTGCCCCAGAACCTGCTGCGGCTCCCTCTTCCAGCCTCAGGACCCAGCCGCTAGGCTTAACCACAGGGTTTATGGAATTGTAACCCGGGCAGTTGGAGAATCACCAGACCCGGAGGGTGGGGGGAGTGGGTGTTGGTTCAGGCCGGTGCAGAAGCGGGGCGGGTTTCGACGCTGCTAAACTGGGACAATCCCGGTCAAACCCTACGGTAACCCCACCTACCGCCTTCCCCAGGGAGCTCCCCCAAGGGTTCACAGTTTGGGCGGGGAAAGGAGACCAAGTGAGGGGGTTGGGGACTGATCTTTGAGGGAACCCCCTCAATCCTCCAAAAGAACCTTGAGGGAAACCCCGAAATGATTCAGAAAGCCCAAGGGGTGCAGGTGACCTGGACAGTACTTCAAACACAATCGCATTTCAGCTGGCCCCCACCACCCCAAGCTGCAGAGAATCAACCCTGATGACAGTCGGGTTCCCTTTTCTGCACCCCCACCCCCGCGCCCTGCCCCGTGCAGTCTTGGACTCTGCGCCCTGCCCTGCACAGTGGGGGCACAGGCCTCCAGGGGGTCCGCGCCTGGAGCTGGAGGACCTACCCTGCACCCCGCACCTCTGCCTTTGGAGGAACCTGCAGGGATCTCCCCAGCCCTCCACTGCCCCTCTACGTGCCGTGCGTGCGTGCGTGCAGGTGTCAGGAGGAGCAGCCTCACCGTCCGGGGAAGCCTCGAAGGCTCTTTCTTCACCAACCCTGCTCACCTGGCTGGCTCCTGTGGTCTGAGTGAACTTCTGGTAGACGGTTGATGTTACCCGCCCCAGAACGTGACCTCCACCGCAGTACCGGTCTGCTGGCTGCTGCCGCCGGCACGCCAATCCGGGACCCAGCGCCCTGGGCGGGGTGCTCACAGATTATCCCCCAAAAGCAAAGCAGGCACGTGCGGGAGCCCGCGTGCATGTGTGTGCACGGCCGTGTGTGCATGCGTGCGCCTGGGCACACGGGCCAGAGTGCCACGTCCATTAGCTTCCTGCAGCCGCTACAGTAAAGTGTCACGCGTCAGGGGGGCCTTAAAATGGCCGGAATTCGTTCTCAGGGTGCTGCAGACCACACCTCCAAGATTAAGGTGTCACACAGCTGTGCCCAGCGCGCGTGGGGGCGGATCTGAGCTCCTGCCTGGGCGTCTGCGCCTTGAGCATGCCTCACCCTCTCCATGTCCCCGTCTTCAGGGACCTGTGTCTGTGTCTCTGTGTGTCTCTCCCTCCTACGAGGACCCCAGTCATATCAGAGCCACGCCACTCCGATGCCACCTAGGAAACTCGTCACACCTGCAAAGACCCCATTTTCAAGAAAGGTGTCACGCCCAGGCTCTAGAGGTTAGGATGGGGACTGGTCTTTCTCGAGGCCTGACTGTCAGCCCCCAGGGTAGCTGTGTCCAGCCAGGCTCTGTTCCCAGAGCAGGTGGCCCCAGATGTGCAGTGGGGCTGTGGGGTCACAGGGTGAGAGCTAGGAGGGGCCTCCAGGTGGTGGGCCAGGCTGCATACACCTGAAGGGTCCCTGTCTCCCGGAAGCATGTGCCACACCAGCTGGGAACAGAGAACTTGCATCCGGGTGTCGGTGGGAGCATACAAGTATATTTAATCCATGTACACATGTCCCCCGGGTGAAGTGAGGATGGAGGCCCCCCAGCGCGAAGCCCCCAGCTGAGTTGTCAGCTGCAGCTCCTGCCCGTGAGCCCTCAGGCTTCAGCCCCGTCCTGTCACTTCCCATCGCCAGCTCAGAAGACCGATTCCTGCCATCCTCCTGGGGACCACCCTGCTCGCCTGCTCCTTGGCCACCCAGGGTGTCACCTGCCTCTGGGAAGGTGACCTGACCCGCCCCCCCACCCCCACCCCGGGGTGGAAGGGACCCACCCGGCAGGGAAAGCAGGAAGTCTGGGTGCTGGGACCCTGATTCTGGTGTCCATGGGTTCATTCCGTCCTTGGGAAGGTGGTGTCAGGGGGAGGGTCTGGGTGCAGACATGGCGAAGCACAGGACACAGCAATGGAGCACCCACGAGAAGGTCCTTGGGAGGGGCTGCTGCCTGAAAAAGGCAGACCGGCAGGAGGGAGATGGAGGTGGCCGGTTCCAGGCTGCCCAGGCCCCGCCCCATCCTGTGGCTACTCCCCCCGCCCCTCCAGTGCCCGCCTCCAGCTAACAGATTCACAGCGAAAACACCCTCACGCACAGGACCAAGGTCGCCGCCCTGGCTGCCGGTGCCTCCAGAGTCCCTGACACGGTCCCTGGGGAGGGGGTCTCCGAGTACCAGTTTCCCTGCTGGATTACCCGCCAAACAACTATTCAGTCCAATTTCACCAGACAGTCTGTATTTTATCCAGCGACCCTATGAGTGGGGACAGGTAAGAATTTTGTCGTGTGCCCTGGTGGAGGAGCGGTTAGTCCCCTGCCTCTGGCCAAACGCAGTCCATGTATATCCTCAGGTCCTGGGTTCGAGTCCCAGGATTGGGGAGGGTGGCAGGGGGTGGGGGAACCAACCAAGATGAACAACTAAGTAAAATAAATGCTGCTGCTGCTTCTCTCTGCCTGCACCTGTCCTTTAAAAATAAAAATAAATTGGCACCCCTTAGTGGAGCAACGGTTAGGTCAGTTGCCTCCGAAGGAGCACAGGCCACACGCTCCTGGATTCCAGTCCCAGGTGGGGTGGGTAAGAACCACCAGTGTGAACAACTAAATAAAAATAAAATAAGAGCTTTGTCCTCCTCTTTCTTCCCGCCTGCTTACCTTCATTCCTGCCTGTGCCTTTCCTTTAAAAGATAAAATTTAAAAAAGAGACCTTTGTCCCCTGACATTGAGATACTAAGGTACCACATCCTGAGTGTGCAGGGTTGTGAGCAGACTGGGGTGAGTATGTGTGTGTGTGTGCGCGCATGTCCCCAAGCCTGGGTCTGTGTGAAGCCAGCTGTGTGAAGGAGGTGTGAGCCCACGTGCAAAAACACACACACACGGTGGGGACATCTGATGCAAGTGGCTGTAAGTGTCCCTTCCTGCTGGCTGACTCATGGCTGTCTCAGCAGCCTGGGGACAGAGCCAGGGTGCTGTCCTCCATGGGGGTGGGGGCAGGACGCGGTGAAGGGAAGCTGGCAGGTGTGGCCAGGCGCCGGGGCCACCCAGCTGTCATGGGAGTAGCTGTCTTGCTTCCCAGGGGTCAGTCACTGGACATCCACAGGGAGGGGCCTAGGCAGGCTGGCCCAGCTGAAGGCTGAAGGCCAATCCCTGAAGGTCAGGGGGGAAAGTGTGGTTGATGGAGGTTAGGGGTCGGAGGAAAGGGAGCCAGATTGGGGACAGCCCACCTACCCCCAAGCCGCCCCAGGCCCAGGGCCTGAGCCTGCCTCCTGGGGCAGCTCCCTGCCCGCTGGGGCCCTGGACCTGGAATGGCACTGCTTTCTAGGTGCCCTGGACAGCTGCTTCCCACTCCCCCCCCCCCCACCCCCGGGGAAGGCTGAGCAAAGGGCAGAGCTGGTTCCATGCTGCAGAGGGCTGGTAGGTCACTGGCCGGCCGGCCGGTCCTAAAGAGGTCCTCATGCTGGGATGTGTCCCCTCCCTGGCAAAGGGACTCTGGGTGGGATGGCAGGGAGGACCCTAAGAGGGGAGGGTTCATGTCAGAGAGATGGGAAGACGCTGCGGGAAAGGCCTGGGCCCAGGAGGCAACACCCCAAGAAGCTGGGAGAGGCGGGCGTCTCTGTGGGGCTCGGCCCTGTCACGCTGGGAGCCTGGGAGGTAACCCCAGGACCCGTCATTTTGAGGCCCAACTCTTTTTTCCAGCACACAGGCTCATGCCCTGGCAGCCCTGAGTGCCCATCTTGCAGATGAGCAAAGAGAGGCAGGTCCAGCCAAGCCAGGAGGTGGCCCATCTGGGTTTCCCGACCCGGGCCCCGCATGGGGCTGGGACAGTTAACGTGTCCAGGATGTGGGAGCTATCTGGCAGCCGGGCCTCGTGAGCCCACCCGCAGGGACGGACCTGAGGTGCGGTTAAAGGCCTGGGCGTGTGACCCGCGCCTCCGAAGCCGCCAGCCCGCCGCCCCCGCCGCCCGGCACATTCCCACGCCCCGACCTCCGCCGGGCAGTCCGTCCCGAAGGGCCGGATGCCCCCTCCTCCTCCGCTAACCCCTACCCCGGGGTAACCCCTGGCCGCCTGGGCTGCCCCGGGGCTGGGGTCCGGTCCGCACGCTACGGGAACCCGCGGCTGCTGCGCCTGCGCAGCGAGCGCCCGGCCCCTGGGCCCGCGAGGCGGGGGGAGCGGTTGCCGGGGCAACGCATTTGCGTCAGCGAATTTGGCCCGGCGCCCCGGCTCCCGGAGAGTATGAGGCGGAGCGCTGGCTACGAGCCAATAAGGTTCCAGAGATCGCCGCTAGGGGCGTGGCCCCGACCCACAGTCCAGCCAATGGCATCGTTGTTGTTTGGGCCGCCCGCGGTGGCCCCCATCCCGTTTAAAGGAACCGCGCGCCTGTTTCTGAACTCCGCTGGCCTCTGGCTTTTCCCGCCGGGGCCACGGGCCTGGGGTTCGGGTGTCCGCCAGTCGCTAGCCGGAACTCCGGGTCTTCCTGAGCCTCCATTTCCCTAGGTGCATAGCCAGAGGCCGCTGCAGGGGACCGGCCCCTGCGTGCGTGCTGCAGCCGGTGTACCGACGGACATTTCGTGGGGGGCCGGGGTTTCCCAGCGCAGAGGCAGTGGGGCGAGCGAGTGCAGTCTAGAAGCCCACTGCGCAGGTGGAGTCCAGTTCCGACCCCAGGTCTGGGCCCCTGCACCCACACTCTTGCCCGGGGGGCCGGGATGCACCCCTCCACTCTCAGCTGTTAGGGTTCATGATTTGGGGAGAAAGAGGACATAATGTGGGGGAGGGGCGGCAGGGCGCAGAGTCCCTCCTCCGTGAGGCCAGGGTTTTGGTGTGTGGTCCCAGCTTTCCTTGGTGACCTGTCTGCCACCTGTTCATCCCCCGCCCCAGTACCCTCTGCCACCCCTACCCTGGGGTGTCCTGCCCACACTGGCCACGAAATATGTTCACTTTGGGGGCCGTGGGTGGGAGGCACCCGGAAACTCTCACTAGGTCTTTTCCAACTTTTCTGGAGTCTGAAACTTGTTCTCAGTACCGTGTAAGGAGAAAGGAAGGGCCCTGTCGCTTGTCATTTCTGAACTTGCATTCTGGCCCAGCCGGCTTACCCCGGGGCAACCAGCGCCTACCGAGGAGAGGCTGTGACCTCGGACTGTTCCTGAATCCGCCTTTCCTGCTTGGGGTGATCGGAGGGCTGGTTCTGGTCTGGCTGAGCGTGGGCACCCACCCATCCTTCTGGTTGGGTTGGTCTCCACATTCCCTCGGGGCCCGAGCCCGGAAGGCACCACCTTGAGAAGCTGGGAGAGGCCAGAGCCGGTACCGTGGAGCCCCTGAGGGGCCAGCCCTGCCTGTGCTGGACAGAGTCCAGGAGGTGACTCCAGGACCTGGTGATGACACTGCATGTAGTTGAAGGCCCCAAGGCGACTCATCCTGGACTGAACTCACGGGGCGACAGGGCTGTGGCTGCTAGCCCAGAGCTGCAGGCTGGGCCATTGGTGGCTCTCGCGGACTGAGGGACAGGGATGTTCATTTGACGGAGGATGGACGGGTCACCTGCTCTGGGCCTTTCCTCCAGGACTCCAGCCGAAAGCGTGAACACACTCCCCTGCCTTGGTGTCTGAGGTCATAGTACCCCAGGGCTGCACCAGGGACCCCTGGAGAGAAGGGCTGGACATGCGGAGGATGGGGTTTGGGGGATCATGGGCAGGGTGGGCGGGGCCCAGCCTCTGCCCTCCCTCCCTCAAGTCAGGATTGGGGCCAGAGGAATCAGTCAGGGGGGCCTGCCTGGGGGTGGGAAGGAGTGGGGGGGGCGGGGTGCATGTGACTCCTCCACGTTCCCATAAGGTCCCTAACCGGGTGGTGCAGCACAGCTTCCCGCTTCACCTGCTCAGGACAGAGGGCTGCTTCCCAGCTGTTCACCACCAGGGGTCTAGGCTGAGCAGCTGGTTTTGTTTTTCACCCTGGGCTCCAAGAATGTCTAGGGACTTGTCCCCTCCCCACTTCCCTGGATGGTGGCATCAGAGCTCAAAACTGCAGGCCATTGAAGGGCGGACAGCCAGGTGTTGCCCTTCCCCCACAGAGCATCCAGAAAGGACGCCCTGACCCTCCCCCCCATGTGGAGGGACCCTGACCCCAGATCCTCAGGGGGAGAAGCCAGACCCACAGGCCCCACACGGGGGTGAGTCCACGGAAGGGACACGTGCAGGACAGGAGACCCCAGACAGAGGTGGGGCTGGGGGGCTGGGCTTGAGGTGTTGAGGCGGGCCGGCCTGCTTTAGGATGACGGAAGGTTCTGGAATTTACTGGCGATGGTGGCATAGCACTGTGAATGTCCTAACCACCACTGCCCAGTGTAATTTAACACGGTGGATTTTATGGTCTGTGATAATTTTTTTTTTTTTTTTTTAATTGAGGAGCTAGAGTTGCCACAGGATGAAAATGACAGAGGGTGTTCTCTCTGGGACACACATGTGGCCAATGAGGACCAGTCCATGTCCTGGAACGTCCACTGGGACCCGTGCTACTTTCCCAATTGACAATTTCACCGAAATCCCAGAGGGGGTATTCTTGGAACTTAAAGTAATTCTGAGGTTCATTTGGAATGGATCCTTAGAGGATATCCCAGAGAGGCGCGCCCTGGTGGGCGGTGATTTGGTTCTCCACCTTCAGCAGAGAATGCACAGTCCATCATGTCCATCCCAGGGACCCAGGTTCATGCCCTGGGGCAGGGGGAACACCCAAGACGAACAACTCAATCAAATAACCAAATGCTTCTTCCTCCTCTCTGCCTGTCAGCTGCTTTCACCCTGCTGCACCTGTCCTTTAGAAAAAATAAAAAAAAAAAGAATGGTCCAGAGAATATCACTCAAACAGAGGTGAAAGCTATTGCAGGGGAGACTGAAGAAAACCACCTCCCGGTGGGAAAATAGCCTAAGGATATGAGTTGCCGGTATCAACGATATCAAGTCCATGGTTGGATGCTCAGAACTTGTCCTTGTCAGAATGATAAATGACACGAGCTTAGCGTGGGGGTGCGGTGGGGGGAGGGTCCCCGGATTTCGGGGATTTAGCCATGCCAATAACGAGGGGTGCTTCTAAAGACTGGGTACAGGGATCCCGATGGTTGTCGCTCCAAGACAATGGAAGCGACCTGGAGGGGAGAGATTAACTTAGGCGCACGGGTGATTCTCACCTGTCAACAGAGAGACAAGTGTGCTCTGTCCACAGTCCCCACGGATCCCCGGCTCCCCTCTCCCAGCTTCTCGGGGCGCGGCCTCCTGAGCCGGGCCCATGATCCATCCTCCGCGCTGGCGGCGGTGCAGCTCCTGTCTCTGACTGAGACCCACCTCCACCTCTCAGGACCCTCGGAGGCCCCGGGTCAGGACCCAGGACCCGCCCCTCTCAGGGTCCTCCTGGGTGTCCTCCCTGCCCTCTCCCCCACCCCGCAGAGCCCCTCACCCACCGGAAGAGCTGGTTTGTGAGTCTCCAAACACTTGCGCTCCTCCTTCTGGAATCCCTCGTAGTGCGTTTGAAGAATCAAGTGAAGGGGGCGCGCCCCCTGGTGGAGGAGTCGCTGGGTTTGCCACCCTCAGCTGGTGCAGTCCAGTTATGTACCACGGACCCAGTTTCATGACCCGGGTCTGGAGCAATCAAGATCAACAGCTAAATTAATGCTTCCTCCTCTTTGCCTGCCTGCCTTGCCTCTGCTGGCCTTCATTCCTGCCTGCACCTTTCCTTAAAGAAAAAAGAAAAGAAAAATCAAAGGGCAGAAAAACTGGGTTCTCGGGGAATGGCTCCAGGTCCGTCGAATCCACCGGGCACCCTCTTCCCGGGGGGACGGCGCCCCCTGGCGGCGAGCAGGCACCTGTTAGCCGCGCTCCCCACTCGTGAACCAGGCGAGTGAGTGTCCCCATGGCAAGAGCGAGGTGATGCCTGGGACGACCGCCTGAAGCCACTCGGCCCTCAGTCACGGTTTCCCGCGATCTTTGTGGTCGGGGCACCCGACGACATAGGAGGGTGACTCAGGGACACGTTCTGGACACGCGTTTCTCAGCTGTGTCCTCACTTGGGTCCGAATGTGCCAACCCAGCAGCCCACAGTATCCTATCATTGGGGGTGACTGGCGGGCCACAGACTGTTGGAACAGCTTAAATTTCCTCCCACTTTGGGGTTGAGGGTACACCCGGGACCGGTCCGAGGCCAGGCGCCCGCCAGGAAACAAATGACAAGTCTGCTCCAGAGCGAAGACTCAGTTTATTCTGGGGTTTGTGCGGAGGCAAGCGGGCGAGAAGTGGGGCTGGTGCGGGAACCAGGACCCGCAGCCGGGAGCAGGTGGGCACAGTGGGTGTGGCAGTTGGTGGCGTACGTAAAAGGGCGGCATTCCGGCTGGAGTGTCCGAGGCCCTATAGGGCCCACAGGCCCAGCGGCTGCTGGGAGGACCGGCCGAGGCCCGTAATTGCACTTGGGCTGTGGTGGCTGCGCCCTCTCCGCCAATCCCAGAGATCGCGCTGCACGACGAGGCTTCCTGTGGCCACGAACAGATGCTGCGGCCACGGACGACACACACTGGGCATTTGGTCCTTTAGCACGCGGGTTTTACGCAGAGCCTTTGGTCTGGAGTTGGGGGCTTTCAGGGACATCAGGCGGAGGGACATTAAGCGGAGGTTCCGAGCTCACCGAGGGCTGTGCTGTTAGTCATGATAATCGGGGATCCTTCCTCGGGGGCATAACCTCCTTTTCCCCTTAACATCACAGGGCAGTCGGAAATGAAGCTGTAACATCAAATCCTTTAAGGAGCCTGGGGGCTGCAGGAGGGTCGCAGGTCTCGTCCTCTAGGCAGCAGACGCCTGCAGGCCGGCGGGGCAGTCTCTGCAGACCACGGACCACGAGTTGGGGTGGGCGGAGCTGCCGGCGGCGAAGTGCCGGGAGCCGAGTGGTTTTTTCCACCGAGTCACAAGTCCAAGTTCAGCCTCCGCCCTCCAGCTGGCGGGCTCTGGGCAGGAAGGCTGTGGCACCAGCTGGGAGTGGGAGGGGGCACTCAGCCCGGAGTTCGGGGCTACCGGTTTGAGTTGCGGAGGGTAGACCCTCGTCAGAACATCCGAGATCCGCCGCCACGTCCCCCGGGACACTGCCAAGGCCCCAGCAGGCGGGCGCTGTCAGTGGCACATCCGAGCAGTCATTTCTTTCTGTGAGGGCGAGCGGGGCATCAGGTGATGGTTCAGGGCTGATCGGCCTCACTCTCACACACGCATGGGAAGTGGGGAACCTGGGAGTTACAAGAAGGCCCCTCTGACCTAGCCCCACCCACTGCCCATATGCTCCGCCCTCTATACCTGCCCTGCCCTTCTGACCCCCTTTGCCCCGCCCCATTCCCCCCACCCGCCCTTCAAGCTAG
>RJWH01006092.1:0-61431 GCA_004363575.1 Solenodon paradoxus | reverse complement strand
TTTTTTTTTTTTTTTTCACGATTGCTTTGGCTTTTGTGTTTTTTTCTTTTTTTTTTGTCAAAGACTTGTCCTTTAGTCTTGAAGTTAGCTAATATATTGAGGATTTTTGTATCTATATTCATAAGTGTTATTGGTCTATAAATTTCTCTACTTGTAGTATCTTTTCTGATATGGGTATGGTAATATAAAATGACTTCAGAAATACTCATTCCTTTTTTGTGGAATGGTTTGTAAATAATTGGTTCTGTTTTATGAATATTGATATAATTCAGTGGTGAAATCATTTGGACTTTATCTTTGTGAGTTGTTTTGTACTACTAATTCAGTCTCTTCTGTTATAGGTCTGTTTACATTGTCATTTCAGTTTCATTACTTTGTTTAAGACTATATCCACTTCATTTAGATTATCTAAATTGCATATAATTTTTCATGATATTCCTTTAAAATCTTTAAGTTATATAATAACATCTCCTTTTGTAGTAATTTGATGTGTTCTTTTCTTGAGTAATCTATCCTAAAGTTTGTCTTTACTTTTTTCATCTTTTTGAGAACTTACTATTTTTTTCTATTTTACTGTTTCTGTTTCATTTTCTGCTCGTTTGTTTTATTTCCTTCCCTTGGCTTCATTTAGGTTTCGTTTTCTGTTTTTAGTGCTTTATGGTAAACAGTAACACAATGTATTGATCATATGATTTTATTTTTAGCAGAAGATGGAGCTTAAATTTTCACTTAAGGTGAAATATATTAGAAATTTCCAGTAGGAAATGGTCTGATACCAAACTACTCTTTTAAAATATTTAATGCTTTTTATTTTAATTTTTAATTTTTTTGCAGTAACTTTGATTTTGCACATTAAAATAAACTCGTGTAAGTTCCCGTATGTGCAGCTCACCTATTCCTAAGATACATGTCAACACACCCTGCCCTCTACCAAATCACCAAGTGTTCTTCACCACTGTCCAATGGGCTCTGCCACCACTTATCTACCCTCTTAATGCTTTTTATCAGGGGTTGTATGTCAGAAGAGAGTGATTCTAATCAGAAAAGTTTTCTAGAAATATTTTCATGTGAATAATGCATTAATAATACTGCCTTATTAAAAGATTGAAAACCGGGCTCATAGAGTTGTAGCTATTTGTTTCTATTTGATAATGCATTGAAGTGATAATGTTTCATTTCTTTCCTAAGATAAAATCAGTGGTTCTGGAAATAACTCTGATATGATGGAAAACAGTAAGGATGAGGTAAGAATAATTTGAAGTATTTAAAGATATTTTTTAACTATTTATAACAAAATAGAGAATGCCATCACCTTGCTCTTCTTCATTATACACACATGCTGGCCAGCTGCTGTACTCAAGCATTATTACGATAATTCAATTTGAGTATTTGTCCATTTGTAGGTGTTTGTTGTTTTTGTTAGTGCTGTGGTTTGCTTCAGAAGTACACCTAGTTAGACCACTGAAGACTTGTTAACCGAGAGGTATTTGTAATAATGGTCCTTGAGGTGATAGTTATCGAGATGACATTATGGTTCTCAGATCTCTATACACTGGCTATTCAGACTCTTAGTCATTATTATGTGAACCCATCCTGAAGTCTTTCACCTGATATCCTGACCTACATTGTTGTTGAAATTTTTTCCATCAGGTGTAAAAGATTTAATTCAATATAACATACTAAATGTACTGGCAAAACGAATGTAATTTTAGTAATCGTAAAGCAAGTTGCAAAAGGTACTCTGTGCCATATTTTAGGATAGAGAAAATGACATTTTCTTAGATTCTTAAAACCTATCCTGGGAAGTGATTGCTTCTACATTATTTGTCTTTGTTGCCTTGGGTCAAGATCATGATACAGCAGTGTATTCTTTCCTACTCTCCCAAAATTCAATGATAATAATGTATAGAATACCAGAATATTAATTTTAAATCAGAGAAATCTGATATAGAGAATTAATTTTCTTTTTTTTTTCTTTAAAGAAAAGGCGCAGGCAGGAATGAAGGCGAGCAGGTAGGCAGGAAGAGAGAGGAGGAAGAAGCACCCCCTTTACCTTTATTTAGTTATTCATATTGATTGTTCCCCCTGGCCCTATGTCTTGAACCCAGGACTTTGGGATGCATGTGAGAACTGCTCCCAGGGTGTACCAGACTCTCAGGCCACCAGGCTGTGCCTAAGAATTAATTTTCAAAGTTCCTTTTAGAAAAATATTTTAGACATATAATTAATATTAATATTGATATGTCTAAGATATTTATGTTTTGGAAATAAAGTTAATTGTAGGAATGTTGTTTTGAGAGTTTTATTCACTTGGGTATTTATTTCTTGCGTTTAGGGAGCTAGCTCTTCAGAAAAATCCAAATCATCAGGATCGTCACGATCAAAGAGGTTGGTTGATACTGAAAGGAAAAATTATTTTCTTTCTCAGTTTTTCTTTTCTTTTTTAAAAAATATCTTTATCTGAACTTACTCAAGCATAATTATTCTAAGGAAATAATTTATACAAACGTAGCTATTAAAGAATAAAATATAGAAATATAAAATACAGAAATATAATGAACCATCTTGTGTCCATCACTTGACTTCAACAGTTATTCCCTGAATTTTCATAAAATCATCTGGGAAGGATTTATTATGTCTTAGTGATTCTTGCAATATGTAGATAACTTATTTTAGATCATATATGTGCTTTCCAAAAAGAAGAAAATGCGAAATGAAATGTTGGAAGCCTTATGAGGAAATACGATTTTTAGGATTGTGTGAAATTTTCAGGGTGGTAGCCCTCATAGTTATGATGAAGTTTAAAGGAGATCAGAGCAGCAAAAGTACTTTTCTCTGTAAAAGTGTCAAAGTAAGTTGTATATAAAGACTGAAACTACTTTTAAGCATACTTTAATACTTAATTTACTGTGGAGTATAGTATTTATTAGAAGTCTGCTGTTCATTCTATTGGACTTGCTATTTTTAGCCAATTGTGCATGTCTTTTAATAAACACATCTTGCTTGTTATTTATTATCTAAAAATGATTTTTAAAAGAGGCATTCCCTTCACAAGTCCCCTAACTTTTTCAGAATGCACGTTACCCTGTTTTTACCTCAGACCTAAATGAGTCACAGTCTTCAGTAATATAGTCTAGAAATGTATACTTTCTTTGGTGATTCTGATGGGTATTCTTGGTTGAGTCTCTGCTCTATCTAAATATGTTATTTATGTTCTTTGGGTGTTATTCCAGTTATCAGAAATAACCATAATTCTGTGGATTTAATTCTTCCATAGGAAACCTTCAATTGTAACAAAGTATGTGGAATCTGATGATGAAAAGCGTTCAGATGAAACTGTAAATGAGGATGCTTCTAATGAAAACTCAGAAAATGATATTACTATGCAAAGTTTGCCAAAAGGTAATATTCGTTAATTTTTCATATGAAGTTAAATGTGAAGTTAAATTTGAAATGTATTTTCAAATGCCATTGTTGTAAAGTCAGAACTTTATTATTACTCTTAGTTGTATGTAAAGAGCCAAACCTGATATTTTAATAGTGATGATCTGGAAGTATATTATTGTGATAATGATAATGTGTTATTGAGGTTAAAAATTTAGAGTATTCAATTATTTAACTTTGAAAAGAATAAAACACTTTTTCTTTTCGTTGGGTTTTAGAAAAGAGATTGTAGTTTCCAAGTTATACTTGAATGTGGAAGTTAGTTTAAAATGCTAATATGTTAAGTTTTGGTTAAGTAAATTTTTATGGACTTGCGGTTTGGAAAAGCATAATGAATATTCTGAAAACATTAAAAAATATTTAAAGGCAAGTTTAGTTTTACTGTGTTTTTAAATTTCCTAAGGCTCAAAACCAAATTTAGCTATAAAAATAAATTTGGTATATTTTTTCAATTATCTCTTTAAATTGTCTTGCCATGCAGCTTTCAATTGTTGAAAATTTTAGACTTTTCATAGCCCAGGTCTGAGAGCAGCAGGATTACATAATGAGAGATTGACAGGAGGATTGATAATTTTATGGTGTTAGGAGTCAGAAGTTTCAATGTTTTTCTTTATTAAATTGTTTAAGGCTCTTATTAGATTTTTCAAATTTATTCTCACAAATCATTTACAGTAATGTTTACTAAACTCTCTTCTTTGTCTATACTAAGATTTTATGACTTTTATTATGGAAGTTTAAGAAAATCTGGTAGATGAGAGGAGAAAACAATGCTCACTGGGATCAACTAGGGGTTACAATAGATAAGAAGTGGAAGGAGAATAAGGAATGAATGAATGAAAGATGAGAGATAGAAGGAATAGTGACGGATCTATTATTTACTTGGCTTTGTAAATCATCTCTGACTATTTTATGTGATGGTTTTGGTGGCCAAGGACAGAAAATGCTAACATGTGAGTCTGAGTACCATAGGAAAGGGTTTAGATTGTTACATTTTCATTGGTTGTCACCAGAGGTCCTTATTATGGCCACTGTGTGAGCTAAGAATTAGCTTTCTTTTAATGATAGTATGGAAGAATGTTAGCGTGGGATGTTAATAAAACTGAATGTAATTCTCTCTCATCAAACCCAAAATAGACCCTTTCAGAAGGTTAAATTTCTTGTTTAAGGTACTTTATTGAGTATGTATAGGTACCAGATTCACTGATTTAATAATCGCATCAGTGGTGTATGATAGTTATTGTTTCTGTTTGTGGAGTTGAAGGAACAAATGTAGAGGTCAATTAACTTTTTTTAGCTTTAAATTGAGACACTAAGATTTGAATCCAGGTTTACCTGACTACAAATCTAGTAAGTGCTCTTCCCGCTCTGCTGCTTTGCTTCCATTTAGACAATAATCTAATTTCCTTTTGGTTAATTATAACTCTTTAACTTTCAAATGCCAGGAGTTTTCTCAGAGTATGTACATCAAATGTTTATTATGAATTAAGTTTTGTTTTTGGTGGGGATTATTTAAATTCATTAGTTTGTAAAAACTCAATCCTCTGTGTCCTCCCCCTCCCACCTTTTTTTCAGAGACTCAGAAATTCATTTACGTAGATGCAATACGTTGCCAAAATTTGCTTGCTGAATAACATAGGCTGTTGTTTCAGGGAGACAACCCTCTGGCAACTACCAGGTTTTATGTTTTTAAATTGTTGCTAGTATTTCCCAATTACTGAGCCCAGCATTGTAGGTAAACATGAGACCTGGATACTTTTTACGGTGTCCTTGTTATATTTGCTATTGAGAGATTATAATGAAAACTTAAATTAACGCCTCTCCTCAATTCAAATGTTTACAGTTAAGAAAATATATTCTTTGTAAATATTTCCATAGGCACCAACAACTGATCTTATTCTGCAATTTTTATTAGAGAACTCGAATTCAAGTATGTTAAGACAGTCTTCTATTAAAACTCTTTAAAGACTGCAGAGCACTGAGGCTTTGAAATACTAGCTGGGAAATGCTACAGAATAGGTGTAAACAGTAATAGAATGAATTTTCTCATGTTGTTCCCCCTCTGTCATCCCTAAAAGCAATAAAAAAAACTCTTAAGAATATTATTGTGAGTTTGTGATTGAATTATGAGAAGAGTAGGATGTTATTTTGGAACATTTTCAATAGAAGATAAATTTTCTCATCTATAATCTATAGACTCTTTATGGAAATTAGCATGGATGTTCATATTCAAAACAACTTTTGTGATAGGCACTAAAAATTCAGAAGTGGGCTGTGGCTTTCTACTTTATGCACACATTTCTGTTAAAACTAGTTCATACTACCTCTCCCTTTTTTACGAACTATATATATTTTTTTTTCCAACAAATAATATGCTTGTTAATACCTGGCCCTTTTGCTATTTCCCTGTTTTATTTACTTTTCAGAGGTCCTTATTACAAGTATTGAAAGCTTGAAAGAAACAAAACAATGTACCAGCAATGTTGGCTTTATCTGAACTGAAGTCTTGTACTTCACTTGCACATTTAATATGTGTAATGGTTTTTTAAATGAAATCATTCTAGGTACAGTGATTGTACAACCAGAGCCAGTGCTGAATGAAGACAAAGATGATTTTAAAGGGCCTGAATTTAGAAGCAGAAGTAAAATGAAAACTGAAAGTCTCAAAAAACGCGGAGGTAAATACAAGTGAAAATGAAAACATGAGTTTAAATTGCTGTTTATGACCATACTGAAAGTCTGATGTGCTTACTAAAAATACCTCCACTTTCTGCTCATTGTTTATTAAAAGCACTACTTAAAATAACTTCTGTTTCTCTCTGAGCTCTGAAGCAGAAAAGGTTAAATACCGTTTATCAAAATACCTTTGCCTTCAGTGGCTATTATGTTATCTCAAGAAGCTTAGCATTTCCTTGCACATGTTTGTTCCATAATGCCTATATGCCAGAATACCATGTGTTTCCTCTAATACCCAAAGAATTTCAGATTTGGACAAAATTTTGCCTGTGGCCTTCAGGTAACTATATACATCTAGAATGTTATTTCACAGAGTGATGGACATCTAAATTAGTTTTACCTGGGGTGCTTATTAAAAATGCAAGTCCCTTAACTCCAATCTTTTAACAAATTAAGATTTCTGGGAATGACATAAAGAATGTCCCCCAGATTGTTCTTATGTACATTAAAGTTGGAAATCTGTTGATCTAAGTATAGCAAGGTGGAGACGTGTAGGAAGATGAAGGGAGGTAGAGCTAGAAACCCTCTATTTGTCTGAGCTATCTTTCCCTTTGTCTGTCTACCCTCACTTATACACAGAATTGTATTGGCTAGCCATCTGTAGAAATTAGTTTAAGGAAGGTTCATTTGATATTTATGACAATGGTGTATGTGTTTGTGTGTGGTTTTTAAATAGTGCTTATACTTTTTTGGCAGATTAACAGAGCCAGATCTATGAAAAGGGAAATCTCTAAAAGATAGAACATGATCATTAATTTCTAAATAAAAGTATAATAGAAGTATGTCTGTTTAATTCATCATGTTGATTGTAAAATTATAGCACAGTTATTAATATTGGTAAATTTTGTGCAGATTTTTTTTCAGTGCTATGTGATTGTCTTGATAGAACTAGTACAATATATCTAGATTTATAAAATATCAGTTGTTGGAGAAAATCAAGGAAATGCTATATAATCTTATGTCCACAAGAGGGTGTTCTGCCCTTTTCAAGCATGAGGAAGATTTATTGAGACTACTTCATAACAGGAAAACACCGATATAGCAACAGAGCTCACCAAAGCTAAGTGTTGTATTCTTAAGACTTAAGATAATTAGTAATTAGGTTATTAAGAACCAGTAGTAAATTTCTTTCCTCTGAGCATGGGTTCTTTAGAGAAGACTAAATTGTACTGTATTATATATTAAAACTAATATCTAAATGGTGTCATTTGGAGAGGGACTTAGGAGCAATCAGTGTCTGAAATGTGACTAAGAACTGAAGGGAGAAAAAAAAGAAACCATAATTTTTGGTAAGGGTCATCCTTGTGCCACTTTGTTATGCTATTGGTATTTGCTCTGAGCTGATATGTTTCTGAAACACTTTTTTTTGAGTGTTCTGTATAAGAATGTTTATATAAACTTATGGGAATATGTATATCTGTTAGCCATATAACAGCATTTAAATATTTGATGTTAATTTTTGTCTTAATGGTTTGTTACATCATTAAGCAGAAATAACACAAGAAATTTAACTGTTCAGTTACAGACATGTGTATGAATAAACCAGTGATCTGAGATATTAAACAATTAGTTAATATTCAAACTTCCTAGGATAATTCTAAAATTGAAGACTAATTTAGGAACTGTCAAGAAGGTAAAACTTTATACATAAAATACTCATTGATTTGAAACAGGATTAAAAGCCAAAGATGTAGCTATATTCACCATTTTAGGAGCTACTGTTTTTAAAATATCAGCTTATTTTGATGTTGTTTCCCCATTTTGTTAGAAAGTAAAACTCGACACTGAATTTTTCTATATGGTGCAGTAATTTTGTTCTTAAAAACTATTAAAATGTATTACCCACAGAAATGAAAATGCCTCTTTTCTGTATACACACAGTATTACAATTGGTAAGGTATTTTATAACTAATAATAAAAAATTTAAAGCATACACATATAGAAACAAGTACTAAAGTAACATTTTAGCATTTTACTATATTTGCTTCAGATCTCACTTAAGCACATATTGGTTCAATCCTGCTCTTACCTATTTCCCTTCCTCCCACCCTCAGGTAATGATTATCCTGAAGTTTGTATGCATGCGTATGTGTGTGGTTTCCATGCATGCTTTTACACCTTTTCTATAATTTATTCATAATGAAAATGGTTTTTATTAAAAATATGGATGATAGTACCCATATATATCATTTTGCACCATTTTTCTTTCAACATTTTTTTGAAATGTTTCCATATCAGTAAATGTATATCTAGTTTTTGATTTTTCAGTGCTCCATAGAATTCTTATATATAGGTAAGCCACTATCCATTTCCTAAAGGTGAAGTTCTTTGTAATTTTTCTAATTTTCTAATTTATTTTGCAATTAATATCTTCTATATGATTTCTTGTGCACATGTGGGAGAAATGTTTTAAATGATCACTTAGTTCTGTGCAATTTTTGAGTGATGTATGTGCAAAAGCATGTAGAAGTTGCTCAATAAATATTAACATTGGATAAATGTTCAAACTCTAGCTTTTATTTATCTTGTTAATTTATCTGTATGAAATAATTTGGAAAAGCACTCTGTTTTTGCACCAACAAATACAGAACGTATGAATACTAAGATCAGACAATGTGATTTTGAATAAAACACTAGCAGCTTAATATTAAGTCTTCAGATTTTCTGGAAAAGTATGATCGTGCTTTTATGCCTTGGTTAAACTTTTTAACTTTTGCAAATAAAAATATTTGAGTCTATGGTACTTTAGACCTTAAAACTAAGGAAAGCACAAAGTTGTAATCTAAAAGGTGAGAAAAACTTGTGTTTTATCTTTTATTTAGGCGTAGAGACAGAGGGGATTCCCTTATTCTCCTCTAGTCTCTTTTGAATCATACCCTCTGCCATCCTATGTGGATCGTGGTCTTGGTTGCACATCAGAATCATCTGTAAAACTTAACAAAACGACTGGGACATTCCCATTCACTGGTTTAGGTGGTGGGGACAACTGGTTTTCAAAAGATTCTAATGCTCACCTCAGATTGTGAAGCACTGCCTTCAGTAGATTTAGTGATGAGACAGGGAACCATTGAGATTTCCTCTTATTCTCCATTGAGTATATTTTCTTCAGTCTGTTTTCCTGTGCAGATCCTGCAGAATGAGGTTCTGCTTTTTCTCCCTAGCCATTCTGAAATTTTGCTGCCAAGATAGATGTACCTGCAAGTCTTATTTATTAATTGGAAATAGTGGGCAATGGAATAATACATTTAGGAAAACAGGTTAATGGGGATTTTGGATAGTATTAAAGTAAATCTTAGGAAGAAAATCTTAGGTAATATTATAAAATATCTTAAAATTCTCCATTGAGAATAAAAACTACATGACATACCCAGCAAGTATTGGGTTGCAATAGAATCTGTTTCATATATGTTATTTGCTTTCTCATTCTATAAGAACCAGTACCGAAATTTGTTTGCGAAGCAATGGCAAATGAAAAAGAGCTCATGACCCCTAATTTTAGAAATTATTTTATTATGTCTTTTCATGCTATACCAAGTTGTTGTTAGAAATAGAGTTTGCATATGTAAAAGGAAACAAATTAGGATTTGTAGCTCTGGAATTTGCTAAGATCATATTTTAGGAAGTTAATAAAATGATTAACCTTTTTTGCTTGTGTACAAATGTCATTTTTCCAAGGTTTGTGAGGTGTTTAATTTCTAATACAAAAGTTGCAAAATACTAATAAAGTTAATATCTTGTATGTGTATATATATGTGTGTGCGAATAATAGTTATTCCTTTCTCCTAGAAGATGGGCTTCATGGAATTGTGAGCTGCACAGCTTGTGGACAACAAGTCAATCATTTTCAAAAAGATTCCATTTATAGACATCCTTCACTACAAGTACTTATTTGTAAGGTATGTAGTGGCCTGTTGATAATTCATTCCACAACTATTGAATGTTTACCAGGTGTCAGACTTTTGGTGCATAGTGATGAAGAAAACAGAAATGATCTTGGCCCTTGGAAGGCTTATATTGTAGAGGGTAACATAGAAATATAAAAAGCCCAATAAGTGCTATGTTGGGTAGATACTGTGTACTATGGGAGTGCATAGGAATCCTGTATAACTAGGAGTTGGGTAGGGGGCTTTTAATAGGTAGCATATAAGCTGGTATCTGAAATATAAATATGAATTAGCCTGGTGAGGTGGGGTTGGTTCCGTTTATTTTAGGCAGAGGCAACATGATATTCAAAGGCTGGTTGTAGAGGAAGAGTTTGTTGTGTTGGAAAATCTGAAAGAATATATGTGTGTGTGCACAGGTATGTTTTATAGCCTTCCTTCTTATGTATTCTAATTCCCCAAATTAAACTCTTCATGTAAAATAGTTTTAACATAACTTAGCGATACTAGAATTAAAAATATTTCGTGTGTGTTTAAGATAGTTTTAGTAGTCTGTTTATACCTTTTTATTAGTAATAGCTTGGAGTTAACTTTAAAGATAAGTATCAAGGTTATGGTTTCTCAGCTCCTGTTACTGCTAACATTAATCCTGTGTTAGTTTGTTCAAATGAAATGTTTCCTTGAAATACAGGGGCAGACCAGACTTACCCTCAGAGTTCCAGTTCTAGATATTTTCTTCTATGAATTTTTGGATAGATTTAGACCTGCTTAAACGTATTAAACTTTACTTCCTCCTTTAGAAATGTGTGTCTTCCTTATCTTGAATTCATTTCATCCAAGAACTTATCTAGGGTACATGTTATCTTTTCTAGTTTTAAATAGTGGTCACTGAATTTTATATCACTGAATTTGTAATGTGCATTCCCTTTCTCTTTTCTTGCATGTATTAGGTTTTTCCAAAGGCCAGTGAATTGAATCTAGCTTGTTTCAATAGTTTCAATAGTAATCAATAGTTTGCATCAGTTGACATGGAACTATCTCTTTCCCTAGACTGAGTGAAAAGAAATTTAAAGTCCATCAAACTTGGCTTTGAATATGAGCATTGCCTCTTACTAGTTGTATGACTTTAGGATATTTAGTCACATATTAATGAACCTCTTAGCCTTTCCTTTCAATTGTGGTACAATACCTCCTACTTTGCATAGTAGGTACTTTGAAATTTAAAGATAATGTAGGTTAATGTAGCATAGTGTTACTTAGTTGTACACATAGTAGATGTTTACTTATGACTATTAAATTTATTAAGTAGCAGCAGCATCTAATGTATTTTTATATAGAGTTTTAGTAGCTAGCTAGCTAGTCATATGAAATCAGAAATTTGCGTTACTAAAATCTTTCATAAACTTTTATATAGGGAATTGTGGTACTTGGTACTTAAGGAATTAATTTCTTGAGACATTCCTATATCTGAAAAGTTTTAGTATTGTGTAGTGCAATGATTTTGATTTGATTCTCTAACACCCCCCCACCCCCTTTACTTTTTTAATGACTTAGTTTTTCTCCTTTATGAATATTATCAATTTTGAATAAAATTTCCCCTTTCCCCTTCCTTTTACTAGAATTGCTTTAAATATTACATGAGTGATGATATTAGCCGTGACTCAGATGGAATGGATGAACAATGTAGGTAGGTAATAAATCAAGATGAACTAAAATTCAATATTTTTACTTTTTAAATGGTATAGTTTGTTATTGGATCTATTTTTTATAGTATAATCATTGCTACTATTAATGGAAGTTGTTCTTTTCCACAAGACCTTAGTTTTATTTCTGTTTTAAGTTTCTAATAAAGAATAAGCAGATGGTTTAGATTACTGTTAAAAATTGTTAGCAGTAAAATTTAAATTCCTTTATAATGAAAAGTTTTAAAATGGATTTCATTTAGGAATAATATTTTAATCTTTCAATAATTTCAGATGGTGTGCAGAAGGAGGAAACTTGATTTGTTGCGACTTTTGCCATAATGCCTTCTGCAAGAAATGCATTCTGCGCAACCTTGGTCGAAAGGAACTGTCCACAATAATGGATGAAAACAACCAATGGTACTGCTACATTTGTCACCCGGAGCCTTTGTTGGACTTGGTCACTGCATGTAACAGTGTATTTGAAAACTTAGAACAGCTGTTGCAACAAAATAAGAAGAAGATAAAAGTTGACAATGAAAAGAGTAATAAAGCATATGATCACACACCCAGATTTTCTCCAAAGAAAAATAGTTCAAGTTGCAATGGAGAAGAAAAGAAATTAGATGATTCATGTTCTGGTTCTGTAACCTACTCTTACTCAGCACTAATTGTGCCCAAAGAGATGATTAAGAAGGCAAAAAAACTTATTGAGACCACAGCCAACATGAATTCCAGTTATGTTAAGTTTTTGAAGCAGGCAACAGATAATTCAGAGATTAATTCTGCTACAAAGTTACGTCAGCTTAAGGTTTTTAAATCTGTGTTGGTTGATATCAAAAAAGCTCACATTGCATTAGAAGAAGATTTGAATTCAGAAATTCGTGCTTTGGATGCTGTAAACAAAGAAAAAAATACCAAAGAGCATAAAGTCATAGATGCTAAGTCTGAAACAAAAGTACGAAAAGGAGAAAAATCCTGTGCTTTGGAGAGAAAGGATATTTCAAAGTCAGACACTAAACTGTCACGAAAGCAGGTAGATAATGAGCACATTGATCAGAGTGTTTCAGTAGAGGAACAAAGAGCAAGTAAAGGTACCAGTAGTGAACATAAGAAGTCTGATAAAAAAGAAGAACCTCAGTATGAACCTGCTAACACTTCTGAAGACTTAGACATGGATATTGTGTCAGTTCCTTCCTCAGTTCCAGAAGATATTTTTGAGAATCTTGAGAGTGCTATGGAAGTTCAAAGTTCAGCTGATTATCACGGGGATGGCAACATTGGAACTGAGCAAGAACTGGAAAGTTCTGTAAAATTAAATACTACTTCAAAAGACAACAGAGGAGGTATTAAATCAAAAACTACAGCTAAAGTAACAAAAGAATTATATGTTAAACTCACCCCTGTTTCCCTTTCTAATTCCCCAATTAAAGGTGCTGAGTGTCAGGAAGTTCCACAAGATAAAGATGGCTACAAAAGTTCTTGTCTGAATCCCAAGCCAGAGAATTGTGGACATGGACAGGAAAATAGTGATAATGAGCATTTGGTTGAAAGTGAAGTTCCATTACTGTCAGAAGAATCTGATCTTCGAAGATCCCCACGTGTAAAGACTACACCTCTGAGGCGACAGACAGAAACCAACCCTGCAACATCTAATTCGGATGAAGAAAGTAATGAAACAGTTAAGGAGAAACAGAAACTCTCAGTTCCAATGAGAAAAAAAGATAAGCGGAATTCTTCTGAAAGTGCTATAGATAATCCTAAACCTAATAAATTGCCTAAATCAAAGCAGTCACAGATTGTGGATCAAAATTCAGATTCTGATGAGATGCTAGCAATCCTCAAAGAGGTATCTAGGATGAGTCACAGTTCTTCTTCAGATACTGATATTAACGAAACTCAAACAAATCATGAGAACACTTTGTATGATTTAAAAACTCAAATGAGGAAAGACGATAAAGGAAAAAGGAAACGAAAAAGTTCTACTTCTGGTTCAGATTTTGACATTAAAAAAGGAAAATCAGCTAAAAGGTGTATAATTTCTAAAAAGAAAAGACAAAACCAGTCTGAATCTTCCAATTATGACTCAGATCTAGAAAAAGAGATAAAGAGCATGAGTAAAATTGGGGATACCAGAACAACCAGAAAAAGAGTTCCCAAAAAAGAAGATTATGATTCTTCTGAAGATGAAAAACACAGCAAAAAAGGAATGGGTAATCAAGGGCAGAAAAGCTTGAAGGTGGCACAGGAAGGATCATCTGATGATGCTGAAAGGAAACAAGAGAGAGAGAATTTTTCTTCAGAAGGCACAGTTGATAAAAACAAGACCATCATGGGATTAAGAGATCGAATTTCTAAGAAGCAGCAGCCAGATGTTTCCTCTGACTGTGCTGATAAGCTTCCTTCCGGCAAAGAGGAGAGGTTGAATTTTCCAGAAGACAAAAAGATTGACGAAATGAAAGAAAAAAGTAGGCATCTGAAAATCAAAACATCTAAGAAAGTACAGGGTGGCTTTTCTGATGTTGCTGAGACATTCTCAAAGAAAGAACAGAGTGATGAATCCTCTGAAGATGATAAAAAGCAGAGCAAAAAGGGACCTGAAGAAAAGGGAAAGAACACTACAGATGTAAAGAAAAAAGTAAGTAAGGTGGACCAGCGGTATGAATCATCATCTGATGGCACTGAGAAATCACCTGAGGGAGAAGAAATTTGTCACTTTCCTAAAAGCATTAAACAAAATAAGAATGACACAACTGATGGAGAAAAGAAAAATAAAAAAATAAAAGAGAAAACTTCGAAAAAGAAGGATGAATCATCTGATAATACCGATAAGTCACCGGGAAAAAGAGATTGCTGTGATTCTTCGGAAGATAAAATAAAGAGTGTAGCATCTGGTAGAGAGAAGAAAAGGGGCAACTTGCCTGAAAAGAGTTCAAAGAAGAAACAAGATTGTTCATCATCTGATACTGAGAAATATTCCATAAAAGATGCTTGTGATTCTTCTGATAAGAGACTGAAAATAATAGAATTGAAGGAAAGAAGAAATTTAAATTCAAAGAGAAATAGCAAGGAAGTACAAAGTGGCTCATCATCATCTGATGCCGAAGAAAGTTCTGAAGATATTAAAAAGTTGCTGAAACAAAGAACTTCAGCTAAAAAGAAAGCAGGCAGTGTTAAGGAGAAAATGAGAAACTCCCTAAGAACAAGCACTAAAAGGAAGCAAGCTGACATTACTTCCTCATCTTCTGATATAGGAGATGATGATCAGAATTATATAGGTGAGGGCAGCAGTGATGAGCAGAAAATTAAGCCTGTGACTGAAAATTTAGTGCTGTCTTCACATACTGGATTTTGCCAGTCTTCAGGTATGTAAAAGTAAATAAAAATATATAATTTTCATCTTTCCCTCTTGGATAGAATTACATTGTTTCATTTTCTCTGAATCAAATCCAAGGATACTGTTTAGGAAAGACCATTTAAAAAGTCTTCGGAGACTTATTAGTCTTTATTTTTTTATGGTCATCGGAAGATATTTCAAACATTGTTATTATTTTGCATTAAGCATACCAAGTTCATTAGGTAAAATGACAATATTTCTTTATTAATATTTAGTATTTTTCTATGGAGCAGTGAACAGTTTATGAAGGGAAAACAGACTGGTGCCAGTAGTTCAGTGGGTATTTGTTCATTTAATGGAGATGAGTGCTTGGTACCAGTATAAAATGGTGTGTGAAAGTTTTAACTCCTTTGTCCAACGTATGTCTTTTTAAATTCAACACCATAGATTAACTTTATGTCTCATGAAATCCTCTGAAAAATTTAAATTCAGTGAAACTTTTTGCTGAAGCTCTTCAATTTTTTCTTACTGACATGGACTGATGTTTTTGTTTTTAACACTATGAAACTAAAGGAAGAAAAAATCCAGAAAGTAGGTACTTTACGCTATCTTGCTGAGATAGAACACTCAGCCATTTAGTGTTAAGGTCAACCAGTCAATGATACCAAAAAGTGTTATCATTATTACAATTCTTTTTAAAAAAATCAGTTTTACAATCTATACTTGTCACTTAGATCACCTATTTTGAAAGTCAGTTAATCCTACCAGTTTGCCAGAGACAGTCGAAATTTATTTTAAAATGTTTAAAAATTGATACCACGTAGCTGTGTTCCCAACGCAGGACCAATGTTTAAATCTATCATTTCATTCCTTCCTGTGTTACAATTTCCCATTATCCAATGGATTTTAGTGGCATTAACGTGAATCTTGGTTTTTAATAAAACTTAAATTCCTTTTAATGGAGGGCTTATCTAATGAGTTGATTGAAAACGAAGTGTGACACATGGTGTACTCAGCTTAATGCTTTGCAGTACTAAATGCCTTGATGGAAATCTGTCTGTGTGATTGTTGTAACTACAGATCTGCAGTCCCTTACATGAAGTTCCTGGTGTCTAATGTGTTTCAGAATTTTCAACCCTTTTGGTTTTTAGAAAGATAATATAGAATAGTGACTGTATAATACATAATAGCTCCAATAAGGCAATGTCCCCATAATCAATCATATCTGTGTTTTTGCAGCAAAACATAGGAACATTCGCACCTAAGAGAAACAGTTCAGATCAGGTTTTCCTGTCACATGAACTTTGATATTATCTTATAAAAAGTTTTTTCAGATTTCAGAATTATGTGCAAGATATTGTGTACTTATATAGTTATTAGACCAATGTTTTAGTTTTCAGATTAGTAGGGAAAACTCTTATTAAAGATTAGCATTTAAGAATAAGAAATTGTAATTAGGTATGTGGCGTATTCTCATTAGCAAATTCTAGGCTATTGAACTTATGTTAAAACTTCCAAAATGGTTTCCATGACTATTAACAGCTTCCTAAGTGAAATCAACATGGTTTATTTCAAATATTAATTTGCTTTTCCCAGAATCTTACTAAATTCAGCACATAGGAGGGTTTCTATTACATATCTCTTATGTTTGGAACTACTAATACCTAATGTTGTAATAATACATGCTTGTTAGATCTGAAGATGCAATGGCAGCATATGACAACTACTTAGGGGATAAATCTTCAAATAATTCCTTAGCCTAGCACTGGTGTAGGTCATTCATTTCGACTTAATTAGCTTTGTTCTGAAGGACCAGTGAGTTTATTAGAAGTAGAAAATTTTCAGCATTTTAACAGATTCCAATTCCTCAACTCTTTGGTGGAACAAGCCTTATTATTTGCACTTTCTTTCTTTTGGATATTTCTTTGGACTAATTGCTTTAGATGGAAAAAAAGAAGATAAATTTGCTAGAGAATTAATACATCTAAAAATTGGACTTTGTAGAAATACTTAAGCAGATGGGCATTGAAAGTAAGCAGTATGTAAATGGAACTGTTTGTCAAGATAAGTTTGGGTGTTTGAGCCACTGATGAGTGATGTTCTTTAAGAATTTGCTTATGTGCATGTATAAGACTTAAATTTAATTTTTGCCTAAAAAGTCCAGCTTAATATAGGTGAGACAATTTCTATGAGATGTTAAAAAGTTTTCCTTCTCATAAATTTAGATTTCAATTTATTTAGCAATAGTTTGGAATCCTTTTATGGTATATAACATTTTCCTAGAAATTGGGACTTTGGAATGACATGGGCAACCAAGATGAACATGGTCTTAGATTGCAGTCCAAATGAATAGGACAGACATAGATAAATCAGCTTTTTTTCTTTTAAAAAGATAAATCAGTATTAAAACAGAAGAAAGATGTAAAACTAAAATGAGGAACCATGTTATAAATAACAAGTGAACCATTTCATCTAAATATTTGAAGGAAGACTTAAAAGGTAGCATTTGAACGCAACTTTAAAAGACAAGTCAAATTTTAAAAGGTGTAACAGAGGAACAACAATAATAGTACAAATAACAATAATAGTACAAATAATATTTCATTTGAAGTTTGGTCTGAAGTATTTACTATGAGTTTGCTAGGATATTGTTAGATTTATTTTTGCCTTCTATATTTAGAGTATTTTATCTTGAATCTGTAGTTATTTGTGTTTATTTTTTCCTTCAACTTTCTCCCCAATATTTTATAATGAAAAAGGTTTAAACATACATTAAAAATTTCTACCATTGACATTGTACTATATTTGCTTTATCATATATCTCTGTATCCTTTTGTTTATCCATTAATGTGCCTAACTTTTGTTTTGCTTTTTTTTACTGTTTATTTTGAAATAAATTATAGATTGATAGGAAGTTGGAAAAAAGTATAGGGAGGTCTTGGATACCCTTTATTCAGTTCCCCGCAATGGTAACTATAGTACAATGTCAAAACCATGAAACTAAAAATTTATTCAGATTTCATCGATTTTACCTGTACTCATACATTTGTGTGAATGTGTAAGTGGTTCTTTGTGATTTTATCACATTTGTAGTTTTGTGTAACTCCCACTGCAGCCAGGATATCAAATCATTCTGTTATCACAAAGTTTCTTTATTCTACCCTTTTATATACACTTCCTTGTTTATCCCCATGCATGACCTAGTTGTTGCTTGATCCGTTTCTTTCTTTCTTGTGTTTTTGTTATTTTGAGATGGAATCATGTATAAACTTTATTAAATTTTGAGATTGGCTTTTTTTACTCAGTGTAATGCCCTTGAATCTTTTATGTATTCCAAAGTAAATGAAAAACATCACCATACTTTTTCCTAAACAATTCGCCATATATAATATTAACTAGAATTTGACATTAAATTTTTTGAGGTGGATTTATTTAAAATGAAATATACAAATATTAATCTATATTTTAACCAAATGATAGAAGTTAGTTTTTTTTTAAAATAAGGAAATATGTTTTACTGTACAACAGATCTTTGAATAATATCATTTTGTTCATTTGGTATAACGTCGATGAGAAAAGATCTTTAGTACACCATCCACACTGAAAGAATAGATGTTATTTGAGGACCTGCTTTCATTTTGTTATGTCTCAAGTATTTTTATTTAAAATTAAAGTTTCCAAGAAACTATCAATGAAGTAAAAACTTATAGTTCTTGAATGTTTATCTGTGATTCTACTCAAAAATACCAAGTATATTCTAGTATATTTTGAAATTACTTGGTGCTACCAAATTATTAATAGCAATTTTGCGATTCTTCAATGATAAAGGGTAAATTAGACATGTTAGCTGTCAGTAGACTTACCATGGTTTTTAGAGTTAAAACTGGGACCAATTGGAATATTATCATGCGCAGGATGGGGTTGAGGGTGGTTTTCAGATTAGCCAGGGGGTGATTCAGACACAGGAAGGGCAACTGGGAGATAGTTTGTTGGGTGAATGCCCAAATTAGCTGTTAGCAAAATGTGGTTGAAAACAGGACACAAGTTCAAAACAAGTGGACTGTGTTGGTAAATAAGACGTATGGTAACCCTAGCTATAAACTTAAAATGGATTGCTACAAAGCTTATTTCATCAAGAAACTTAATGTAATGGCAAATGATAAAGAATTGTTATTGGGAAGAATGAGCTGTAAAACCCTTGTGGTCTGCTACAGAACTTTGAAATATATAATAATATTTAACTATCATTTTGCAGCCGCTGCTTCTTAAATTGCGCATTGTGTTTTCCTTAAACAATAATTTTCACTCATGTTTTGGATTCTAGAGTACAGTTTAGAATCTAATTCTTTTAAAGTTTTTGGCTTTTATTTTATGTGGTTTCGCTTATACAGGTAATTTAAAGTTAATTTTAAATACACTTTTTTCCCCCAAGGAGATGAAGCCTTATGTAAATCAGTGCCTGTCACAGTGGATGATGATGATGACGACAATGATCCTGAGAATAGGTATGATTCCATCTGTAAGGACTTTAAAAAGATTATAACACACCCTAGGCATGAGAACAAACAGCAGCAATGGAACATGGAACCAGAAACAGTTTGTAAAACCCAGGAATGCCTGCCTTAAAAAGACTCGATTCACAACCTTCATGCAAGTTTGAAAGAAAGGCCAGAAAATGGGCTAAAACTCAGAAACCTTAAAAGAAATAAATATAAATATTAACACCTAGCATAGGGTGTGTTATAAATACACTACTGTCGATTTTATTTCTATGTAACATAATTTTTTGCGAATATTTTAATTTTGGTAGATTATTTTATCAATGAAAGTAAGTCATGTCTCAATAAAATTGGTGACAAGACATCTCTATATTTGCTTATCGAATTTATTTGTCATCTGAGATAGTGATCCTATTAATTAAAACCTTTTCAAAATGGGGAAATAAGAGACTGTTCAGAAAAGAAATTACTTTCAAAATCAATTTAAAATAGTCTATATGCATTAAGATTTTAACCATTTTTCAAATAAAAATAAACAGTAGTAAAATAGTATTAGCTTTAATAAGCCTTAAACAATAGCTTTAAGTGTAAACAGTTTAGCCCTTACAGATTTACTTAGAGAAAAAAAGGACATTCAAATGCTAACAGAAAAGAATAAAGAAAGCAAAGACTTTAAAGATTATAGCCATAATGTTTTTGTATATCTTTCAAACTGTTTCTTGACTATTATATATGCCACACTCATCTTTAATAATAAGAGAATGGTCTGTTGGATGGAATTTTGACATAATGGGAATAAGAATAACTGACTTCTAGTTGTAACTTTTCTAACAGTTTTCTGTGTGATCTTGGGCAAGTGACTTAACTACCTGGCCAAAATTTTCTGATCTCTAGAATGAAAGGGTTAGGTAATTTTTTTTCTGGCTATTCTGGCACCAAAGATTTATGGTAGACTTGGTAATTTAATTGAACAGCACTGTATTACTCATCCATTGATTCCTCACAATAAGCTCTACTGTTAACAAACATGAAATTATGCATGTATTTTTGTGTCATAATATTGTAAGAAATAAATTGTTAATTAGTAAATGCTGCGGGACCACCTGTTACACTAGCTCTGTTTTATATCTTGCTGACCCGGATAGGTTGTTCTGTTTTAAGATCAGTATTTTCCAGATGAACAGGAAAAGTTTTATTAAGATGGATGAGCAATTTTATTTTATACTTTTGAATAGCACTTAATCATGGACACAAAGACTCAGATGTGGTTTACCTACTCATTTTAAATTACATGTTATTTTATATCATAATCTACTGATTATATGTATATCAAGTTATTTTTATGAGATACGGTAGAGTCCAGAATGCAGTGGTAAAGGCATGTTTATAACCTATCTTAAATAGTATATGTTTTATGTTTTACGTGATCTCAGTGAGATTATGAAAGCATTTAAAATTTATTCTTTCAATATGCTTTATTTTCTCTTCATTTATGCTATAATTTGTTTTCCTGTAAATGAGTCCTCAAATGTTATTGAAAGGCTAATAAACATTTAAAACATGCTAACCCTAATTTAAGTGTGACAAACATTAATTTCCTATTTACCCATCAAATGAGAGTGTCATTAAGGTATGGTAATGTTTTATGTTAGAATTTGTCAAAATATAAATTTCATTTTCATTTTTTAAGTCACTTTATCATATCTCTGTAACTGGCAGGTATTTTATTGGACAATATCTTTAATTCCATCTTGTATTTGTGATTACAAAATAAAACCATGTTTGAGTACTTTTGAGAAGAAATGAATTTTGAGTATGTTTTTCTTTATACTCAATTTAATATTAAAAAGATACCATTAATAACTTGCTTCATCTTTTATAACCAAGAAGGTATCTAATATCTGAGTTATCTAATAATGAGGCTTTAAATACCTTCTTGAATTATTTTAGTATAGATGATGTATTAGAGCATTTGAATCTGCACTAAGCAACAATTTAAAATTTGTTTGCAGATCATAACAAAGTCTTGAAATTATTTTTGCCAATTTCGCATTTGGGATAGGATGTATTTTGGTAGTTATAGGGTATTACATAATTGTGTATAAATTTGTACACAATTGTGTAATTATATATAAATTGTGTATAAATTTCATATGCTTTGCTTTTTCGTAATTTTGTAATACATTTTCAGTATGATGTTTATGGAAAGATATAGTGTATTGATACAAATACTTAATTATTTGGATCAATAAATTTTTTTTCCTGTTCAAGCATTTGGTTTTAATTTTATGCATCTTTACATGAATTGAAAGAATTTGTTTGGATCAAGATTTGTAGACTAGTTGGTACCCAAAGAAGTTTTGATATTGTGACAATTGAGGAAGTAAATACTTTATAATTCTCAAAACATATAGTTATATACTAGTTCATATATTTGTGTGAAAATTTTGCAACAGATTTCACTATCTTTTCTGTTTAAGTACTATGATAGCTCTAGAGATCATTTTAAAAACTTAGCTATATCCTGGATATTTTAGTAGGTGGGAATTGACTTCTGTCATTTCAGTATACTTTTATATAGCTTGATTCATATATGAAAGTAAATACATGCAATTGTAACATAGAGTGGTTAACTCATGTTACTTTCTATTTAATTGTATTTATTTAATAATGACAAAATATTACAGGTTAATGAACAGTTTGACTTATTTTTTTGGTTGACCTAATATTTAGCAAAACATAAAAATAGACTAATTTTGTATTTCGAATTTTGTGTAACTTAGATTTTAAAATTAATAGCTTAGGACTTGTGTATCATTTGAAAGGGAGAATGATAACAGAACCTTTCAGGTTATTTAAATTGTATACGTAATTTAGAAGTCAGTTATTTGTACCTTTATGTTAATTGGTGTTGCCTTTTAAATACCCACTGTTTTAAATTGATTCATTGAAAAGTTACTTATTCACAAATATATAGAAAGATGTATGTGTATATATAGATATCTATATATCTATATCTATATGTATACATGTTATAATTTTAAATTTAGGCCAACATTAAAAATACTTTCATTCCTTAATGTTTTCAATATAAATAGGGACATTTTGACCAAGTATGTTCTAATAATGTCCTATATTTTAATACCTGCATTGTGAATTAGTCTCAACAATTAGATGGCAGTGTGTTCAGGTTTAGCAGTCTTAGTGTTAAGGATCATTAATCCAGGTTTATCTTCAGTGACTGCATACTAAACACTCCCTGAAAAGTCTTTTTTTCTAAATAATATCTGTATCCCACTTCTGACTGAAAACTGAGAATTTAAAAATGAGTGCTCTCTTCTGATTGACTCATACACAAATACTTAGTTGAAGAAGGCTTAAGTGAATCTAGTAGTACTCCATTGATTTTTCATAATTTCTCTTTGGGGTTAAATAATTTTTATAGAATCGAAGTTTGATGTGGATATTCTTAAGGAAATTGCTTATTGTTAATAGGAGCTCTTATAGTGAGACCAAACCATAGCCTTAAAAGTTTAAACTATTTTATTATTTTCAAACTGGAAAATATGCAGTTGATTTTTTTAGGAGAGGAAGGGAGGGAGGAACGAAGGAAGGAAGGGAGAAGAGGAAGGGAAGGAGGAAGGGAGGAAGGAATGAAGGAGGGGAGGAAGGAAGAACAGAGGAGATTGAAGGGAGGAGGAAGGCAGGAACGAGAAAAACACATCTTTATTTAGTTGTTCATTTTGGCTTTTCTTCTTGGCGTGGGACCTTGAATTCAGGCTCTTGATCTGACTAGGTACATTTCATACCAGTGTCTCAGCTGCCTGAGCCACATGGGCATACCTGAAATTAATTTTTTTCTACTATCTTGCTATAAGTATTTTGTTGATGAATATACTGTTAATCAAGGTTATTGTGGGCAGAGATTTAATGACTTCTGGATGTTCATTATAATGAAGATGTTTAATCTGACTTCAGTAAAGATTAATGGTATGAGTATTATGTCTCAAGTCCCTTCAACCTAAGACTTTTTTTGTTTTCCATTTTAAACACTTTCCCAAATATTCATCTTCTATAACTGTCTTTATCCTCTATACAAGTTATCTAAATCCAAAATAATATTTTCCTGTGAAAAAGTTTTTTTTAATGGTGATCCTAGTTGGTTAGTAGAATTCCTTTGATTCTCCTTTATTCTTGAGAAACAAAGGTAGCATTTCAGATGAAATATTTTACTTGTTTTTATGTTCGAGTTAAGGGTTTTAAATATCTGGCAGTTTTTAAGGTATTTCAATTAACATTGTCTTTATAGGGAAGGTAAGTATTGTTAAGTCATTTAAGTGAAACATAGGTATCCAGCCAGTAGATAGGATCTATTTATAGATGCTTTATTGGTTGCAGTTGCCACCTGTTCTCTTTTTCTGAAAAAATTTCCAGAAGGAAACAAATATGGTCAATATTGGCAATCTTTCTGCTTAAAATTTAAACATTGTCTCCAGCTTCATTTCCTGTTCACTGTTCTTTGGTGATATTGGGACTTCTAGAAAATGAGAAACCCTCTACCCCCAAAGATAGTTGTATTTTCTGGCATTGGCAAAAATGATTCACTTTTCCGACTTCATATATGCCTCTTTTGTATTTAACTTTGAATTTTAAAAATAAAATTGAGAGGAGTAAATGATCTGTTTTTACTTTTCAAGTATGAAACTATGTCTTTAATATGATCAAATTTCCTGTGTATAAACTTACACTTTTTCTTAAAATTTTCTATAAACTGATTGATTTTTATATAAAATGAGGGATTGTACACTTTGTAATTCGAGTCTGTTCACACATTAGAGTCTGTATAAATTGTTAATTGTAGATTATTAATATATTGCTTTTAATTTTTCTATTCCATAGATTAAAATATAGTTAATTGAAAATAATTTTGCAGGCATTCTCACCAAAAAAGAAAGCAGTACTGTTTTTCATTAGCTGCATATATTGTGAACATATGATTAAGAAAATTGCTAGCCATTATTTAGCTTTTTGATTATTTAGTTCTCTATCATTTTGGTGTGCAAATCATGCCTTAGTCCTTTTATTATAGAAAGGTTCATATCAAAATACTAATTTTGAACCTAAGAGTTTTTTTAAAAAGTATACATCAAGAATTCCACAGTAATTCTATGAAATATTTGATATTTTCATAATCCTGAAGTACATAATGTTTGTTAAAATAAAGTCTGATTGTGCATAAAAAGTAAACAAAAATTGGTATGCTTGTATATGGTTACATAGTATTTGGTCTTCTAAAAATTTTTTTAGCATTTTTTTTCAAACGTTTTCAGAACCTCTTAAAATATAAACAGATTATAGGATCTATTTGAAATGTCCTGCCTGTGTACTTTAGAGATGGAACATACTGGAGCAAAAATGTTTAGAACTTTAAAAAAATGTTTAGATCTTTAAAACTCAAAACTTGAGTTCTTTCATTTCTAAATCAGTGTATTGGAAATCAGTGACATATAGATAACTTTAAGAAAGTGACTGCAGTGCGTTTGTCCAAGCATTCAGTACATACATTGTGAATAAGTAGAGAATAACATTGTATAGCAGATTGGAAGTCAGGATCTTAGGTTCTACTACTGGCTTTGACACTCACTACCTTTGTTTCTTTGGTAAAGTCATTTCCCGCTTTCAAGTTTGCTTTCCCATCTGTAAAATGGCAAAATTGGACTCTTAAGATTCTTTCAGTTGTATTGCATTTGTAATGATTCTCTAAGGCTCACTGTGCAGGAGATCCTTCTCTTGATTGCTCCTTAGTTTTAGAAACTCGGCTTTTTTAATTTTCCGTTTATCTACCAGTAAGAGGCACTTTACTTGCTTTTCCTGTTTGAGTATTTAAACAAGTACTCAAACGCTCCCCTTTCTTCCTCTCCATCCTCCCTCATTCATGATTGCTTGTTTATCTTTGTGTTGTTGGACTTGTTTATTTGCTTTCTTTTAGTAGGTGAAGGTATAAGGTCTAATAAGGCATTATCCTGATAGTCATAAGTAATTTAGAAGACTTTGGGTTTTGGGGTCCAGTTTATTCTCTCATGCACAAGTTCCAATCATTATTTGGTATAGGTTTTCACCCTTCCTCCCACATTGTTTTGCTCTCTTCCCCTCTCCCTTCCCTCCTTTTCAGGAAAATGGAGAAGTGGCGCCATTACTTGCTGCTATGCTAGATTTTCTGCTACAGGAGTGTTGCGACCTGTGCCTCTAACGTTTTTGATAGAGTTGTGACTGCTTTGGATGCTATACTTGCCCCAAGTTGTAATACTGACCATTTAGATTATAGGGACAATACCTTATTGCCTGGATATTTTCTAAGAAATGTCCCGGAAAGCCTCAAGAAAGGAAACTTCAGAGCAAACAGAATCAACTAGGGATCATGACTTTACATCCAGCATATACCAGCATGGGTCCAGTGGAACCCTCTAAAATGATGCTTTGCCAGCCTCAGCTGGTTCTCAAGTGATGACATCCTTAAAGGCTCTGTGGCCCATGACTCAAGAGTTAACATAGTGGAGTTTACCTTAAAGCATCTCAAAGCAAGCTTTGTAGATGGGACACTTCTCACCTCAACTTGTTTGCTGACTACTCAGGTTGAAGGTCAGCCTCAGTTCATAGGTCCTTTAAGTCCTAACTCTGAAGTGTAGGTTAAGTTTATGATACAGTGGGTCTTTGAAATATTGTACTTGAACCATTAGTTATAATTTGTATAAAAATGATATATAGCTTACTATTTATAGGGCTTAATGTATATGGCTATATATTAGGTTTTTCCATTGTCGAAAGATGTTAGAGGGCAAATCTAAAACACCTTAGCAAGGTAAAGCTAGGGAGTCTCCATCAATCTGTATATAATTTTCAATTTGGAGAAAAGTGAGCATTCTCTGAAGTTTATACTTTTTCTGCTTATAAAGTGTCTGTGATTGTTCTGTATTTTATGGTCTGATGGAAGATTCTTGATGATCATATAATGCTTTAGTGTGTAGATCTCATTTCATTTTCCATGATTTATTATAGTAGTCTCTCCTTATCTGCAGTTTTACTTTCTATGGTTTCAGTTACCTGTAGTCAATCAAAGCCTGAAAATACTACAAATGATATTTTAAGAGTAAGAGACCACATTTGCATAATTTTTGTTACAATATATTGTCATAATTGTTCTAGTGGCTAATTTATAAATTGAACTTTATCATAGGTATGTATTTATAGAAATAAAGGCAAAATTTAGTGCTGTTCATGATTTCATGCATCCACTGGGGGTCTTGGGATGTATCCCCCACAGGTTAGAGGAGACTACTGTATATGATTCATTTAGTTGATATAGAAGTGTATCTTATCTCATGTGTATCCTATTTTCCTATTTAATCATTTCTTTTTTGTTTGATTTAGTTTATTGTATGCTTTCTCTTCTAACACATATAACCAATGTGCAATGTATTTCTTTGTCCTGGCTTATTTCACTAAGCGTAATTCACTCTAGGCTCATCTATGTTGTTGCAAAAGGCAGAATTTAAACTTTTTGATAGCTGAGTAGTAGTCTACTTTATAGTATCTGTTTCTTCATGACAACCTAGAACTTGAATAGAATTAGATAGGCTTATGTATTTGACCTTCTGTTTAGTAAACATACTTTTAGGAGTCTAGAGTTTGAAAGAAGAAAAACGATGTGACTTCTTAAAATTAACAACCACGAGTTTAAAGGTAATATGGAATTTAAGATTCTTTTCAAACTTGTAAAAACAAACTGAAATCAGTGGATTGAACTAACCTTTAGAGGAGTTAAATAGTTGTATTTTTATTGACTAGTAGTGTACCATTCTAATGGTGATATAAGATTTCCTTGTAACTACATGTAATCTATAACTTTATTTTGATTAGTATCTAATGCTTCACATTACACACATGAATATATTTATTTCCAAAACAGTGGTTTTAAATCGATTGGTTTGAGAAAGTTTTTTCTTGTATTTGACAAATGACAGTTTGTAGTGTGTATTAAAGTTGATTTTTCCCCAAAAATGCTTTCATTAAATTTAAAGAACTGCCATTTATTCTGAAATCGTTCCCTAATTTGTGGAGGGTATGTTGAAATATTCTTTATTTTATAATTAATGAAAGTAAATGATACTTGGATTTTTGGGTTTTCTCTTGAAAAAAATGAGAAATTGACAACTTGTAAGTCTTCACTAAAAATTGTTTACTTTGTTCAATCCAAGTCAGCAAACTAATCTTGAAGTATAAAAGCAATGCTTTATAGCTCAATTCCAGTAGGATTTAAATTGGATTGATCTAATCTTTTTAAATACAAATCAGGGCAGCAGCTCTCAAAAAAAGCAAACTCATTCGCATTTTCCTTGAGCAGTTGGTAAAACTCCACGTTGACTGTCTTATTACTGACCCATCTGCTTCGGGGAGGAAGCACCAAAAGACATTAAGGTTTATAGAAGTGATTGCCTATTTTATAGTTCAGTCTGGTTTTCGTGTTTTTGCTATGTATCTTTGAATATAAATAGCAGTGAACAATCTACTTTTCAAATAAAATAGAGGTTTTAGCATGTATTATCATCTACTATTGAATGGATTCTTCATTGAAATGTGAGTGTATGTTAAGAAATATAAAGAGGGGCATCAAATATAAAAAATGTTTGCATAACTCCAGCTGAAATTTTTGACTAAGCTAGAGATTCAGTCTTAATTGCAGAATGGATGTTTATCCCATAGAAGTTAGTTTATGGAAAACTTAAGAATCATGTCACCTTTTGAATCTTTCTATAAGGTATTCCTTCATCACTGTGATTTTTGAATTTATACAGAACAGATACCCAGACTTAAAAGAACACCCCTTTTGCAGAAATGCTGCATGATTACTTTCATCTTGCATTTTCATATGTTTTCCTTTAGCCCATGCATGGAAATTTATTAGGAATATATTTTAACATCAGATGATATTAAAGAAGTCTTTCTCATGCTTTTAATCATTGATTTTTCCATTAGCAATTTGCTTTTTGAGGAGCATGTAGCTATGAGTGAGGCTACTGCACTACTTTTTCAGAAAGGTAGAAAACTTCTTTGTGGTTATTTGTGTTCTTTTGCCAGATGTGATTAATAGCAGTCATGTCCTTCTCTGCCCTAGCTTGAATATTAGGAATTTCTGATTGCTTCAATAAGTAATATTTGATGTATGCTTTCATCTGATTGACATAACTTATGAAGAAAATTGAAATTTAAGGACCAAAACTATTATCCAGCAGTTTGAGGCACTGTTTCATAATAGTTTATTCCATACTAATTTTCTAAGAATGTTTTGCTTTTAATAAATCCTTTCATGTGGAGTTTTTCCTTAGAATGTCATTTGCCTGAATAAGTTGATTTAATACTGTGGGCCTATCTCACATTGTAGCTGTTAGATCATGGTAGCAGAGCAGGTATAGGATTTGAATATTATCCAGCGTGAAGTTGAAATTATAGATATGTCTCTGAGATTTTTCAATATATAGAATTGGGAAAAAGTAAGTGCTAAGAGCATTTAAAAATATTTTAGTGGTAGCTTAGGTTAAAACATGATTTTGATAGTCTTTTATTTACAAAATAACATCTTGACACATTTATTTCTATTTTGATACAGATAATTCTGATTTCGTTTTTAATTTGTTGTACTTTCCCACCAAATAATTTTTTAAAATTCTTTTTACTCCTAAGAATTGCCAAGAAAATGCTTTTAGAAGAAATTAAAGCCAATCTTTCTTCAGACGAGGATGGATCTTCAGATGATGATCCAGAAGAAGGAAAAAAAAGAACTGGAAAACACAATGAAGAAAACCCAGGAGATGAGGGTGAGTTCCCAAAGAGAGGTATAGGATATCATAGTTTGACTGATTAGTTCAATCTGTGATGAGTATCTATCCATGAAATGTCTTAATATATGGATTTGTACTTTATTAAAATGTTTAAATCTTTATTACCTTTACTCTGAGTATCTGGTAATAATTGTGTATGACTTGTTACTCACTGTCAATAAGCAGATGACTTACAAAGAAAAATATTTTGTATCTTTAAAATTACAAATGTGCATGTGCCCTTGTGATTCAGGTCATGAGATAGCTGCAGTATGGCTCATGTAAAGCAAAGGACCCGGGTTTGGGACTGGGGTGAGGGGGAACCAATATAAGCAACCAAATGTATAAAAATGCTTCTTTCCCTTCTCCTTCCCTCCCGCCCTTCTTCCTTCAAAGATCTACAAATGTATATCAATGCTATTTAATCAATATTTAATAATAGAATAAGATCAAGTCTGATGTATGAGATTCCCTGGTATCACCAGTGATACCAAGGTAAGTGGTTAGCTCCAATCTTTTCAGTAAATCAGGATGCCTGTCATGAAACTAGTTTTACAAAATATTTTAAAGGAAATAAAAGACTGAAGAAGGTTTTATTTATATATGTTCTCCATTTAGAATCCAAAAATCAAGTCAATTCTGAATCAGATACTGATTCTGAAGAATCTAAGAAGCCGAGATACAGACATAGGCTTTTGAGGCACAAACTTACTGTGAGTGATGGAGAATCTGGAGAAGAAAATAAGACAAAGCCTAAGGAGCACAAAGAAGCCAAAGGCAGAAATAGAAGGAAGGGTAAGATATTTTAATTCTGAATATATAGGAAACATTGCTTTTATAATCTCATAATAATGAAGTTTATTTGCTCTAACATTTGAACACTGCTATTAAGTGAATATCAGCACAATGTGGCAGCAACTATTCTCTTACATGAGAGTGAAATAAAGAATTTTCAGAAGGATAACCCCCAAACCTGAGAAATAAAGAATTTTTATAACCTTTAATAGTCATACACATTTATATTGAAAAGATAAATTTGATAATAAACTTAAAGTCTATGTAGAAAATATAACATTGTCTAAAACTATAGGTTGAAATAATACTTTCCTAAGGAAAGAAGATGCAGTTATTTGGTTACATTTATGTAACCTTATATGCAAATCTTATATGTAGTCAGATTAAATTTTCATTGTATTACAAGCCTGAATCTGTCTGCACTGAATGATTACTTGTTTTCTAGCACCATGGTAAACATTGAGGGCACAGACATGAATAAGGAGATCATTGTCTTGTATGCTGCTTTTTAACTTGACTACACATGCAGGTTACTTGGGGGTGGTTTAAAATACAGCTATAATAGTGCTTAGTCCCAAACCAATGACAGCATAATTGGTGCTGGTAGGACCTAGGTTTTAAAAGCCTTTCACTGATTTTGATGTGTAGCCAGAGCTTGATGGAGATGATAAATACTTACCACATTTCTTCTTTTCTTTTTTCGTTCTCTGGATTTTTGGGGAGATCAGCTCTCACTTCCATTTGATAATTTTTCCCTGTGTTTTTCTAGTTCTTTCTTCCATTTCTCATTCATTTTTTACAAATTCAGCCAATGTCTTGGAGACTGTTTTTCTCCTTTTCTAGTTGTTCTTTCACTTCTTCCCAGGTAGACCTTGGTCCATTCAAGTAATCTTGGATCGTTGACCTTAAAGACTGAATTGAAACACTTAATCTTGCCATTGCTTTTGGGTTCATATAGGCTGCTCTCTTGACCCGCTTCTCCATGGTGCTGAACTGAGCACATAGAGGAGGAAGCCAGGCTAGAACTGAATCCGAAGTGGGCCCACTACAGGTCCTCGGGTTGACTTTGTTTTCTTTTTTTAGTGTTTCATGGTTTCTGGTCTTATATTCAGTGTCTAATAATCCAATTTTACCATTGCTAATTCGTCCCATTCACAAGCATGGAATATTTTTCCATCTTTTTGTGTCTTATTTTTTTTTAACAATGTTCTGTAGATTTCACTGTGTACGCCATTCACCTATTTTTTTGTCCTGGGTGGAATTTTTCTTTTTTTATTGAGCTGACTTTGATTTACAAATATATATATAAAGTTTAGATGGGCAGTTCATTATTGTTCAAATATATAACACACCATGCCCACCACCAAACTTCTAATAGTCTTCCACCACTGTTTGTTGGATCCTCACTACCCTTTGCTCCTGCAACCCAACTTCTTCTTCTCTGGTAACCTCAGTTCTGTTGTCAGTGTTCAGGATTATTTTTATTTCCTCATTTTGCTTGCTTTATTTATTTATTTGAAGTCTGAGTGAGATCGTCTCATACTTGCCTTTCTCCTTCTGGCTTACTTCCCTTAGCATAATCCCCTCAGTTTCCATCCATGTTGTCACAAGTGGCAGGGTTTCATCTTTCATTTTAGGACTGTGTGTATTTTGTTGTGTATATTTATCACGTCCTCTTTATCTCCTCATCTATTTATGGGCGCTTTGATTGTTTATAGATCTTGGCTATTGTAAATAATGCTGCAGTAAACATGAGGGTGCATATATCTCTGAATTAGTGTTGTTGTCTTTTTTTGGGTATGTATCCAGCAGTGGGGTAACTGTTATATAGTATTTCTATTTTCAACTTTTTTAAAAAGGTTGTGTATTGAGATCATTTTGATTTACAAAGTAATTTATACCCATATGTACAGGTTCACCATTCATAAAATATATGGCAACATACTATACCCATCACCATATTTCCAAAATTCCTCCACCACTGTCCGTTGAACCCCCACCACCATTTGCTCCTACTGCACACCCCATTCCCTAATGGTAACCTCAGTTCTGTTGTCATTGTCCAAGAATTGATTTTGATTTGTCTGTTCATTTCCTTTGTTTCTTGGTATTCCACATATGAGATCATCCAGTATTTATCTTTCTTTTCTGACTTATTTCACTTAGTATAATCCCCTCTAATTCTATCCATGTTGTTGTAAATGAGAGGCTTTCATCTTTTTTAAAGACTGTGTATTATTCCATTATGTATATATGCCATGTCTTCTTGATCCATTCACCTGATGATGGGCACTTAGGTGATTTCCAATTCAGACTATTGAAAATAATGCTGCAGTAAACATGCGGGGGGTGGGGGTGCATATATCTCCATGAATTAGTGTTTTTGTATTTTTTTGGTAAATACCCAGAAGTGGGATGATGGGATCAAATGGGATTTTCATTCACACTTTTTTAAGGACTCTCCATACGGCTTTTCATAAAGATTGCACCATTTTACACTCCTGTCACATCTTTTCATGTGCATGTCTTCTTTGCAGGAGATGTTTGTTCAAATCTTCTGCCCATTTTTTTGGTTGGATTGTTTTTCTCTTCAGTTTTATGAATTCTTTATATGTGTTGGATATTAGTCCCCTGTCATATATGCGATGTGTAACTATCTTCTCCCATTCAAAAGTATGTCTTTTCATTTTAGGAGAATATCTTTTGCTGTATGGAAGTTTTTTATTTGGATGTATTCCCATTTATTTGTTTTTGTTTCCCTTTCCACCAGAGTGGGGTCCCCAAAGGCCTCTCTAAAGCCAATGTCATGGAGCATTGCCTATGTTTTCATCTATCTTTTTATGGTTTCAAGTCTTACATCTAAGTCTTTAATTTGAACTAAATTTTGTGTAGGATGGAGAATGATCTAGTTTCACTTTGTTGCATGAGGCTGTCCAGTTATCTGAACACCATTTGTTGAAAAAGACTTTCCTCTTACTTTATATGTTCTTGATTCCTTTGTGGTTAATTAAGCTACCATTTAAGTGTGACTTTATTTCTAGGGACTTAGTTCTAATCCATCTATCTGTATGTTTTTTGTTCTATAACCATATTGTTTTGATCACTTTTTGCAGTGTAGTTCATGATATGAGAATGTGATACCCCCACTTTTATTCATGTATTTTGTGAATGTTAATGTATAAATTTCTTTGCAGCATGATTAAAAGCTTATCTTAGAGATTATTCTTTAAGGAACTGGATGGATAGCAGCTTATATAGCAGCATGGATTCCTGTGTATCTTGAACAAAAGCAGAATTAGTGATTTTTGTCTCTGAGGCTCAGCTCAGGATGTAGAATCCTTTTTTGGGCCCAATTACATTGGAAATGCTTTGTTAGAAGTTTTCTGTGACCTCTGGTTCTGCTGCCTTCTTCTATGGGTAACATATTACCCAAGTATTTTTCTTTATTTATTTGTTTATGAGAGAGTAAAATTCCCAGTCATATTTATCAGTTTGACCATAGTAATTGCTATTACTTTAGAAGTTGCACGATTTTCTAAGTTTTGCAAACTTTGGTATTCCTATTTTGTCTGGAAACATGAATTGGGAGATGAGGAGAAATCAAAAGTGAATAGCTTATTCATTAAATCAAGTATGAACTTTATTCAAAAATTTGAAAAAAGAAAGTTCCGAAGGTTATTTGGTGAAAACTTAAAATATTTACTTTTGCCATTATAATAGAGGATGTTAAATTGATGCTATTTTTCTCGAATGTTATATAATGATATTTAGTTATGTAGGGCACTATTTTATGATTAAGGATCAAGTGTCATGGTGTATGCACTTAATTTCAAGTAGTTCAGTGTAAATGTGTGTATTTGTACGTAGAGAGAGAAAATTTATTGGTAAATTGTTAGCAAGTGAATTTAGGAGAAAGGATACAGGTGTTTACTAATTCTTTCAAAATTTTGGTAGGTATGAAAATTCTCAAAATAAAATGTGGGATGAAAAATTGATAGCAGACCTGAAAGTATACTTAACTACAGGATTTGTGTGTGTGTATGTCAGCAGGTAGTCTCCCAAATTTACAGTTGCTTAGCAATTCTTTTTTTCCCCCTTGGGGCTTGTCAGATGCTTCCCTTCTTTTATTTATTTTTATTTAATTTTTTTCCTCTTTTTTTCATTTTTTAATTGTAGTAACTTATTCTACACATTAAAATAAGCTCACGTGTTTAGTTTTCCATTCCTCAGATGTATGTCAACACACCTTGCACTCCACCAAATCACCAAGTATTCCTCACCACTGTTCAGTGGGCTCCAGCACTACTTGCACCCCTTATCCCACCCAACCCATTCCCTATTGGTAGCCTCAGTTCTATTGCAAGTGTCCAAGGGTTGGTTTTGTTCATTTGTTCTTTTGTTTTGTCTTTTCATGTTTTACCTATGAGTGAAGTCATCTGTTATCTATCTTTCTTCTTTTGACTTGTTTTACTTAGAATAATCCCCTCTAATTCCATTCCATTCCAGTCTGATTCAAATGACAGAATTTCATCTCTCCTAGGGCTGTGTAGTATTCTGTTGTATATATGTACTACATCTTTATCTATTCATCTAACCTTGAGCACATAGGTAGTGTCCTGTTGTTAGCTTTTGTAATTAGGGCTGAGCAGTTCATTTTTTTTAATTAATTTTTTAATTGTAAAATATACATAAGAATGTTCACCATTTTGAGTGTTTAATTCTGTAGGATTAAATATTCATATTGTTGTGCAACCATCAATACTGTCTCCATAACTGTTTTATCATCCCAAACTGCAACTAATTAGACATTAACTCTTCATTCTCCTCTCTACCTATAGCAATTCTTTATAGTATTTATGTTCGTCTAAGTTTTTAAACAGACCTCTGATTCTGATCTCAATTTGTGATTGTGATAGATCTTTCTTTTTAAAGTAAAGGTGCACGCAGGATGAAGGCAAGTAGGCAGGCAGGAAGAGAGAGGAGGAAGAAGCATTTATTTTATTTCATAGTTCATCTTGGTTGGTCCCATTCCCCCTAAGCCATGGAATTAACAGCTAATCCATCAGGGCATGTGCCCATGATAGAATTTTTAGAAAGCATTTTTTTCTTAAATTTTGAAATAATTTTAAATTTACAGAAATATTGCTAAAATAGTATGGAAGTTTTATGCCTTTCACCTAACTTTCTTGATTTAACACCTTAAACTTATAGCACAAAGATCAAAACTAGTACATTGATATATTATTATTACCTAAAACAGGGTTGGCAAAGTACACCGGTAGGCTAAATTCGAGCTACTGTTTTTATAAATAATATTTTATTTGTAACAGTTAATAGTTAACTGATTTCGTATGTTTATAACAGGAAAGTTGAAGTGAGTAGTCACAGCAGAGACCATTAGCCCACAAAGTTGAAAAGATTTACCATTGGACTTTTTACTTAAAACATTTTCTGACCTCTGAAGTAAACTGTAGATTTTATTTTATTATCAGTTTTCCTGCTAATGTTCTGTTCCAGATTTCAATCTAGGATCTTAGTTGCATTCAGTTATAATGTTTATTTAGTCCTCTCCAATCTGTGACAGTTCTTCCATCTTCCATTTCACAATCTTAGCACTTTGATGAATATTGAGCAGTTATTTTCTGGACTGTACATCAGTAATTATTTGTCTAATGTTTTTATGGTTCGATTGAGGTTATAAGTCATTTTGAGAAGAATACCACTAAAGTAATGTTGGTTCTTTCTCAGTATCCTATATCATGGTATATAATGACAGTATGTCTTACTTATCACTGGTAACATTAACCTTGATTACTTGGTTAAGTTGTTATCTGCTGGATTTTTCAAATATAAGTAATACTACTTTTCTGTTCATATTTAATAAGTATATTGTGGCATGATACTTTGAGACTGTAAAATACCCATTTTCTCATGCTTTAGCTCACTAATTTTTTTGCCTGAAGCAATTACTTTTTGTTAATGGTAATTTCGTATTTCTTTCATTATTTTTAATTTAGTCATTGTAAATAAGAGCAATCTGTTTTCTTGTACTTATTATTTATATTAATATGTGTTAATTTATTCTGTGAGTTATAATGTAATTTTTCAACTTGCTGCTCAGTTTAGCTTTGGTCATTGTGAGCTCTTTAAAGTTGGGTCTTATATCCTTTGAATATGCCCCCATCTTTTGTGAAAACTCCTTTGCTTATTGACATTGCCAGATATTCTAGGCTCATCTTTTTTATAAATTTATTTTTATTGCAATTATTTTATACATTAAAATAATTTCCTATGTATAGGTTACCCGTTTCCTAGATATATGTCAGCACACCATGCCTTCCACCAAATCACCAAGTGTTCTTCCCTATTGTCCAGTGGGCCTCCACCACCATTTTCTAGACTCATCTTGTTTTTCCCCTGCCTAACTTCCTCTGGCCAGAGAGACACTATTATCCTGGGGTGGTAGGCACCGTGTTGTTGTGGCAATTTTGATACAGAAGAATAAGATAGTGCAGAGAATTATAAAATAGGGGATTTCCTTATATGCAAGATCAGTCCCTTTTCTGCATTGCTGTGACAAGAAGTGGAGTTTTCCCAGAGTTTTATTGTCACACTTGACATAGTTTTATGATTCAGCCTGTCGTTCTGTCAAAACCAGGAAAGAAAGAAAGAAAAAAACCCTGACCCTCAAAATCAATTTACCTAATCCTCCAGTTTTATAGGGATCATTATTCAGATTTTTGTTTCAGTCCTCAATCTTATTTTCCTTTTCAGAGTTCTTAGGTCCTTTCCTTTTGTAGTCTGTCCACAGTTTTTAGTTGTCATCAATGGTAGAGTGTTTGTAATCACCCTTACTCCATCTTAGCCAGCCTACTCCACTTGTTTTGAATAACCAGAATTCTTGTTTAGTGTATTTACCATTGGTAATTACTAATATATTTTGTTGATAGGTAAATTCTCATTTTGTTAATTTATATTATAATTCTTTATTTTAATGTCGAATATAGTATTATAATCATAATTGGAATACATTTGAATTATATAGATAAATATATAATTCATTACCTGGTCTAAACTATATGATATAATATCCGTTAGTGTGCATACTATAGATAATCTCAGTGCTTTGAGTTTTAATGTGAAGTTAATCACAAAATATATGGATTGCATTTCTATTGGGAAATTTTTAGTAACAATGTATTTTCTTATTCAAGTGAGCAGTGAAGATTCCGAAGATTCTGATTTTCAGGAATCAGGAGTTAGTGAAGAAGTTAGTGAATCTGAAGATGAACAGCGGCCCAGAACAAGGTATATATTGTTTTTTAAAGCTTTAGGAATTAATACAAATAATTGTGCTTCAAATTATTTGTAGAAAAGTTGTTGTTAGAAGTAACATTTAAATATTTGAATTTTTGATTTGAAACTGATTTTTGAAGGTATTAATTTAAAATATATATATTCATGTATAGTTGATTGTGTTCTAAACTAGATGCATTACATTATTTTTACTGGAATTTTTGGTTGTATTGTAGTAAGTTGTAGATGAGAGGTTTTGTAGATAAATTACTTCAGTCTAACTTCTGGCTTTACTGCTTTCTGTTTATATAAATACTCTTGTTTCTTGATCTGTAAAATGGAGGATTACAATAATATTTTACTTACTGATTATTGTGGGCATTAAATTAGATAGTTTATGTATAGTGCTTATAACAGTGCCTACTTGTCAAACAGTGTTTGATGCATGCTAAATTATTGGTATTATTAGTACAATTAGTATGATAGAAATTAAGATGTGTTTGCCTGTGAGAATGGCCTGTATAAAAAAAGACTAGAAGCAAGAAGTTGTCAGCGAGGGTGTGGAGAAAAAGGAACTCACACTGTTGGTAGAAATGTAAATTTGTATAACCTCTATGGAAAACTATATGGAGAGTCCTTAAGATAATAAAAATGAAACTACCTTTTAATCCAACAATCCCACTTCTGGATTACAAAAAACACTAATCAGAAAAGATATTTATATCCCTTTGTTCATATCAGCACAATCATGGAAGCTGAGTTATGGAAGTAAATATATACACACACACCACATTTTGTTTATCCATTCATCCATCAGTGGACACTCGTTACTTTTGCCTTTTGCTATTTTGAATAGTGGTGCAATGAACAAGGTTATACAAATATCCCTTCAAGTTTCTGCTTTCAGTTCTTTTGGTTTTGTATGCTCAGCAGTGGAATTACTGTATCATATGTAGTTCAGTGTTTAATACTTTGAGGAACTGCCACACTGTTTGTACCATTTCACATTCTCACCAATAGTACACAAGGATTCTACTTTTTTTCATATCCTCACCAGCATTTATTTTCTGGGTTTTGGGGAGTTACTATTCTAATGAATGTGTGGTATTCCCTTAGTGTGATTTTCATTGTCCCAGTGATTAGTGATGTTGAGCATATTCTCATGTGCTTTCATATACTCTAAATTTGTTGAGATAGAATTCTGTCCCTTGGGAAGCCCTTAGGCCAGCAGAATGTTGCAAGCAAGTTCCACTCTTTTCCATTCTTGCTGCATGGAGAGGAGAGATTTGGGTAACTTCCTTTTGATCTTGTTGAGCTGAGTAGAAAAAAGTGGGGTAGTGCAAATATGTGCAGAAATTCTGTGAAATTTCTTACCATTTAAAGTATGACTGTTTTTCATTAGGTGTGTTCACTTAGTTGCCGTATTAACTGTTTTCTAGAGTTCTTACAGTTACTTATTACTCTATTTTGTTGGTTTATTCTGTGTTTTTGTGGGAGAAGAACTTGTCTTATTGAGGTTACCTGGCTATTTCATAATCTTTTTTTAGTTCTATTTTTAATGTTTTCAAATAAATTTTTATTGAGGTAACACTGGTTTCTAACATCATATATTTCAGGTACATAGCATTATAATTCAGTATCAGTATACTACATCATGATTACCACCAAAAGTCTAGTTTCTATCCACTACTATACAATTGACTCCCTTCACATGTTTCTACAAACCCCAGCTATCTCCCCTCTGGTAACCAACCACCAATCTGTTCTCTGTACCTGAGAGTTTTATATTTTTTGTTACATTGTTTTCTTTATATTCCACATATGAGTAAAATCATAATGCATTTGTTTTTCTTCATCTGACTTACTCTTATTAGAATAATACCCTTAAGGTCCATACATATTGTTGCAAATGGCAAGATTTCATCTTCTTATAGCTGAGTAGTAGTCTTTTTTTTATGGAAAGGTGCAGGCAGCAATAAGATCAGTAGATAGGCAGAAAGAGAGAGGAGGAAGAAATATTTAATTTTATTAATTAATTTTTTTAAATTTTAGCTGTGCATCTTGTTTGTTTCCCCCTACCCCAGTGAACCCTGGTCCCTCAGAAGTATCTCAACTGTGCTTAGCAGACTTAACTGCCACTCCATTAGGGAATGCTGAGTAGATTTCATAGTGTGTATATGTGTGTGTGTGTATGTATATATAAATATATATAAATAAAGATACGTATATATCTTTTTAAAAGTCCATTTCATTTTCCTTGGGCACTTTGGTTATTTCCATTTCTCACTATTATGAAGTGTTTCAGTAAACATAGGGATGCATAAATCTTTTCGAATAAGTGTTTTCATGTTTTTTTGGATAAATACCCAGAAGTAGAACAATGGGATCATGTGAGATTTCTGTTTTTCATTTTTTTTTACACCCAGGCTGCATGCTGTATTTTAGAAAACTATTGTTTCAGAAAACAAAATATGGGTACAATATCAGGGCTACAGAATCCAAAAAAATACTTTATTACTTTTAAGTGGCTAAATAATATTACATTGTATGGATAATACCACATTTTGTTTATCGATTTATCTCTCTTTTTTTTTTAAAGGAAAGGTGCAGTCAAAAATGAAGGGGAGTAGATAGGCAGGCAGGGAAGAGAGGAGGAGGAAGAAGCATCATTATCTAATTTTTATTTTGATTGTTCACACTGGTGAATAGGACTCGAACCCAAGTGTATGTGGTTTGCAACTTCTGAGGCATTTGGTCCAATTGCTGCTTTACTAGGGTGTGTCATGATTGATTTCTTGATGAACATTTGAGTTGTTTGTACTTTTTGACTATTATGAATAGTTTTGCTACTAGCATTTATATAATATTTGCACAATCTTTTGTTTTCATATTCATTCATAGGAGTAGGAATAATGTGTAGAATTATTGGATCATGTGATAATAGTATGCTTAATTTTCTGAAGAGCTGCCAAACTAGTTTCTTTTGTGGTTCACCAACTTAATTCCCACAAACAATGCATTAGGTTTCTAATTTCTCCCATCCTTAATAACATTCGCATTTTTTTTAATTATTGCCAGCCTATGGGGTTTGTGGTAGTATCTCATTGTGAGTTTTGACTTAAATTTTCCACATGACTAATAATGCTGAACATTTTTTCATGTGCTTACTGGACTTTTGTATATCTCTGGGGAAACATTTGTGAAAATACTTTTCCCAGCTTCAATCGGATTGACTGTTAGTGATTTCTAACTGCTCTTCATATATTCTGAATGAATACATGACCCATATCAGAAGTATATTTGTACATTTTTTTCTCCAATTCTGAAAATATATTTTCATTTTCTTGACAGTATCCATTCATGCACAAAAGTTTTTAATTTTGATGAAGTCTAATTTAACCCTTTTTATTAATTATTTTTATTTTGCATATTAAATAAACTAACATGTAACGGTTCCCCATTCCTCATATATATGTCAATACACTGTGCCCTTCACCAAATCATCAAATGTTCTTCACAGTTGTCCAGTGGGTTCTGCCACCATTTCTTCCAGTTTAACCCCTTTTTCCCCTCTGGTTACTTGTTCTTTTGGTGCCACATTTAAGAATCCATTACCTAATCTAAGGTCACAAAGATTTATGGCTGTGTTTTCTTCAAGTTCTGTATTTTGGCTCTCACAGTTTGAACTTTAATCCTCTTACCTCCCATAACGCCTATGAAATTTTATTTAATAAGTTTCTGTTTGGATTTTTATATGATTCTCAGTATTTTTAATTCTGTATTATCATTTTATTACATCAGTGTTTTAATAATACGTACGTTTATAAGTACATAATATTCATGTGTATATTGACATAATTGTGTGATTATTTCCTTAAGAGTAAATTTCTAAAAGTTGTATTTTGAGGTTTAATTGTGCATTTTTAAGACTTGTCATACTTATTTTCTACCTAATACAAGTCATTTTTTTCCTCACCACCTCCAACAGTCTATGTAAATAGTCATTTCAGTACTTTTTCAGGAGTAAAACAATGAGCAGTCTGTGAACTTGAACATATGTTTTGGGGGACCTTGATTCATATTGAGTTAATTTTCATATATAGTGTATGGTAGGGTTCTAGCCAACATGTAGATATGCAGGTGTCTCCATTTATCGAAAAGACTATTCCCCTCCAACCATGTAATTGATTGTCTTGATACTCTTGTGGAATATCAGTTGAATATAAATATGAAGTTTTATTTTTGATTACATTATTCCTCCATTCATCTGTATGTCTAATCTTATTCCAGGAATGTATTGTCTTGATTGATGTAACTTTTGTGTACTAGTTTCAAAGTCCAGAAGTGCTTTTCATACCAAAATTGGTTGTGACTTTTTGTTGTCATTTATGTGCCTTATGTGAAGAAAATAGTATCCAACATTCATTCATTCATCCATTCATTAATTTCCCCTGTGAAAGTACTTAAGTCCTCCTGAGATGTGGCAGTTGCATCATGGGATGCTTAATAAGCCCTGGGGTTTGATGGTGGAAACTCTCACTAAGCAGGTAGTATAGCTGTTTGCCAAGTAGCCCCAGGCAATTGGAAGCTTCTTTTCCAACTTTTTTTTTTCTGAGAGAGCAGGAGAATGGAATTCTCCTTTTCAGGAACCACTGAATTATCCCCACTGATGCTGCAGAATTAGATGACTCTCTCTGGCAGCGTGAGGAAAGGCAGCTCAGCACCAGTAGCTCAGCACAGTTGTGGGGGCAGGTGAATCCCCATGGCAGTCTCTAGTGCCCACACCACATGGAAGTATCATCGAGGTTCACAAGCTGACTATCCCTATTTCTACTCCATGACACAGTTTCTGGTTCAGTCACTGAAAACCAGTGCCCAGGTATGGTACTTCCACTGTGGGAACAGACCCTTCAGCTCCAGGAGAGTGTCTGTATCACTGGTGTCTATATATGGTCTCTCGGGTCTCTGAGCAGGGCAACATGACACTGAGACATAATCTGCTTCTCCTACCATTTGTAAGGGGTGTGTCCTTCTTTTTGTGGAAATACTGGTCCCTGTTTCTTTTCAAAGGTCATAGTTACTAAGTAGGTATATTTTTATTGTGCCTGTGCAGAGGAGGTGCTTTCAAGATCTTAATAGTCTGTCATCTTAGAACCACTTTCCTGAACTTAGTTTCTGATGAGGTGTTATATTTTGATGCCATAAGACCTGAAATTTTGAAGTATTTTGACCTCTTTTTTTTTTTTTTGCCCTTGCCCTTTTTTGTCCTCTTTTTGCTTCCATGTTGCTAAGCTGTTTATTTTTGTTTTATTAACAGATGTGGTGCTTTTCTATATTTTTGACACCTGCAGGAGTAAGCATCTCTTGCTGAGTCAGGGAGGTATAGAGGATGCCTGCTTGGTGGGGGAGGAGTGCACAGGGTAAGGGACAGCTGTTGTGGTCTGCAGGGTGTGTAGGGGTCCTTGTTTTGGTATCACCAGGGTCACCCCTCTTCTCAGAGCCCCAGAGCTTTGAATACAGTTTATCTGCTGTTGTGATAGAGCTCCTCATTTTGACTGGAGCATAGGTCTTAAGGGTTGGGTGAGCAGGAGTGCAGTCCTCTCCTTTTTGCTCCCTGCTAGGCTTCTGACTTATGTGGGCACTGGGGTCCAGACCTCAAACCCGCCTCTTTGGTCCTCATTCAGTCTAAGCTTGTGGACCACCCATAATCTTTGCTCCTCTCTCTTTAAAACTGGAGGCTGGAGCCTACTACCCTGTTAGTTGGTCTCCCTGGTTTCCCCTGCTGCAGTTGCTCTTGTAGCCACAGTCACTGCTACCACCCTGCTGATCTTACCATGTGTTTCTCTCCAACCCCACCTTCAGATACTCAGATGCTTGTATCCCTCAAGTGATTTTTCTCATTGTATTCAGTGTTGTTCCTGAGTTGCTGAAGTGCTGTGGGAATCCTGCTAGTCTCACTTCACAGAAAATGGTTATTTGTATCCCTTAAATGTGAAGCAGGGAATGACTTCAATGGCCATCTTCTCTCCTCTAGTATCCAACTTTTTTAATCCCCAATTTTTAAGAGATGTGTCATGTTGGTATTACATATATGTACAATATATATTGACCGTTTATATAAAGACCCTTTATCCATCTTATTACTCATATGCCAAATCTCCTGCATAAATATCATAACATGTTTATCATTGAATTGGAATTAACAATTATATTTTTTGAACTTAGTGAATTTGTTTTGTTTTCTTTTTTTGTTAAGGAATTTATGTATAAGTAAAACAGTCCTAAATTCTTACACAATTAATTTAACGAAAATTATTAAAAAGTATTTTTATCTGCACTTAAACATTCTATAGATCTGCAAAGAAAGCAGAGTTGGAAGAAAATCAGCGGAGTTATAAGCAGAAAAAGAAAAGGCGGCGTATTAAAGTTCAAGAAGATTCATCCAGTGAAAATAAGGTAATACTGACAATTACTGTGTCGTTGAATTATAGCTAGTACAGTAGACCTTAGTAAATATGTTGTTAACTCTTAAGCATTGTATTTATTCGTTGAAATTTACTGGTTAATTTGCATTAATTTGCTTATTGGAAGATTGACTTATTGAATGTATAAATATACAAAATTATTAATGTTGATGTTATTTTTTCTATATCGTAAGTCTAATGGAAATTTTGTTGTAATTTTCATTTCACTTTCTTTAGACTAGGTTCGATTGAAATGTTCTGTTTTCTTAAGAAGTGAAATTATCTTAATTACTCATGTGAAAAAATTTCTTCTAGCAATGAAGTTATTAGCCCATTTGAGTTTCTTGCATATAAGCAGAATTATGTAAAGTGACAGTTCTCTTTAATATGTTTCAGTTTTCCAATTTTTTTGGTTGTTCATATTTTTAAATGAACCATATGATCATTTTGATTATATAATTCAGTAGCCTTATTACATCACAATAGAAAACTGCCTGCTAAACAGTAACTCCTTATTCTCTCCTTCCTTATCCCCTTGTAACCTTTATTCTAATTTCTATGTCTGTCAATTTGCCTATTTTTGATCCCTCATACAATATTTGTAGTCATTCAGTATTTGTAACTTTTATGTTTGACATTTATTTGACATATTGTTTTCGTGTAGCATGTATTAATGCATTATTATATAGTACATATATTGATACATGTAGCACACATTAAGTCTGGATAATATTCTATTGTATTTATAAAATACATTGTGTTTGTTCATTAATTTGTTAATGGGCCTTTGGGTTTTAATATCTTTGGCTATTTCGAGTAATGGTGTGTAAACATGGATGTAAGAATATCTCTTTGAGTCCTTGTTTTTAATTCCTTTGGTTATAATCTGAGAAGTGTGATTAATGGATCATATAGTGGTTCTGTGTTAACGTTTTGAGGAATCGTCACACCGTTTTTCTAATATAGCATATCTCCAGTTTCTCTACATCTTTACCAACACTTGTATTCTGTTTTTGTTTTTTATTTAAATAGCCCTTCTAATGGGCGTAGGGTAGTTTCTCATTTGTGATTTTCATTTGAATTTCTCTGATGAGAAGTTATGTTGATTATCTTTTCATGTACTTACTGGGCATTTCTATAGCTTCTTCGGTGAAATGTTCTACTCCTTTGTCCCTTTTTTGTGTTTTTTTAAAAATACTCTTCCTTATTGAGTAGTATAATCTTAAAGCTTTTCAGTATCTTCTACCTTCATTTAAATTCCAGAGTAATTCTGAAGATGATAAAGAAGATGATGAAGAAGAGGAGGAAGAAGAAGATGAAAATGATGATTCCAAGTCTCCTGGAAAAGGAAGAAAGAAAATTCGAAAGATTCTTAAAGATGATAAACTAAGAACAGAAACACAGAATGCTCTTAAGGAAGAGGAAGAGAGGCGGAAACGTATTGCTGAGAGGGAACGTGAACGAGAAAAATTGAGAGAGGTAAGCCAATTTTCATTTATAATTTACATTTTTTTTTAATATGTGACTTTCACAGTCTGATGTTTTAACAATAGAATGTTGTAATAAACTATACATTTCTAGTTTAGTTGCTTCTTAATAGAATTATATAATTAAAAAGTCCTCATTAGATTGTATAGTAATATAATAAGAGTTGAGATTCTTGAATGAACACCAAAGGTATTTTGTTTTATCTGGGTAGAAAATATTGAAAAATTAGTGCTTAAATCCATAAAGTATTTCAATTTTTAATAAAATTCTTTTTTTGGTAAAAATGTACAAGACATATGCAGGTAGATGGAATGGTTTTATGAATATTCATCCATGTACACTTACCCAGCTTTAACAATTATCGATGCATAGCCTGTCTCATTTCATCTGTTCTCTTAGCTTCAAATTATTTTAGAGAAGACTCAGAAATCGTATCATTCTGTCTTTATAGTTCAAAATATATTGTTTATAGATAAGGACCTTTTTAACATTATTATAGTACCACTAGTATACTTAAAATTAATGGTAATTCTATAATATTGCCCAATATCTAGTTATTATTCTAGCTTCCTCTGTTTTCTTCACAGTCATTGTAGTATATTTTAAAAGTAGTTGGTGTGAATTAGGAGATCAACAAAGATCTCATTACATGTGTTGTAATGTTTGGATGCGATGTCTCTTAAGTGTATTTAAATCTATAGATTTTCCTTTTTGTCTTTCAGTATAGTTGTTTAAGAAACCAGATTATCTGTGTAAAATTTCCTGTTTTTTGAATTTTGTTGTTTTACATCACCATATTGTATTTACATTGACCTCCAATATGTCCTATGAAGTGTTAGTTATATATAGTGATCTAATCAGATTTATATTCATTTTTTGTTGTTGTTTATTTTAAGGAAACGTACAGGCAGGAATGAAGGCGAGTAGGCATGCATTCAGAGCGAGAAGGAAGAAATACTTTCTCTTTGTTTTTATTTAGTTGTTCATCTTGATTGTTCCCCTCAGCCCTGGGATGTGAACCTGGGTCTTTGCGATGTATGTGAGCTGTGCTCAGCTGGAGGTGGCAGACGTAACTGCTCCTCCATCAGGGCACATCCTGTATTCAGTTTTTATTTTGGGAAAAATACACATGGATATTAATATGTACTTCCTCTTGGATCTCACTTAGAGATACTTTGTCTAGTCTCTTTTTATGGTGTCAGTTTTATTAAAAATATAAAGAATGAATGTCATTAGTCAAATAAGCATTAAAATTATATAATCATCGTTCTCTTATTGTGGTTTCTGTCAGTATAATGTATTTCACTTAACTGTGATCACTATATGTGATATAGGCTATATTTTCTTTTTATTTCAGATATGTTAAATCTGTTGACATTCCATGTGCATTTAGTTGGTTTATCATTTTTTCTAATTAATTTTTTATGTTTAATAAATTGAATATATGTGTATTATTAAAATCAAATATTGCTGTAGGGTTATTTTGCGAAAGACATTGTCTTCTGTTTTACTTGGATTCTACTCAGAGGTAATGGCTTTCAGTTCTTCTAGCTGTTTTTTGCTTTTACATGCATGTTTCTCCTGAATATGCTTTAATATAATTTCTTCATTTCTGAGTTTTAGGCATTGCCATTACTATCTGGAAGTTGTGGCTTTAACTCTCTCAAACTGTACATCCAAGGCATAGTTTTCTCTTCCCATTCTCTCAGTGTGACCATATCACAGTTGTCGTTAAATCATTAATCAGTGTTTAGATGAGTATAACTGTAAATATTCACAACATTACTGTATAGTGTATAATGCATGTATTATCCTACTTCCTTCCTCATCCTCCCTTACCCTTTCCTTCCCCTGTGCACATATATAAAATATATAATGATTATATTTCTTTGTATGTAATTTTTGTTTGCTTTTTCTGGGGTTAATAATGAGGGTCTTTTTCTCTCTTATTTTCTGTATACCTATGACTAATTTATTTTCTGTCTTTCCAATAATACCCTAAAATTCTCAAAAACTTAAAACACATCAAGTAATTGATCAGTTCTAGTTCTAGCTACTGCTTGAGCCTTGTTTTTCTACTCCAGTCTGGTCTGCTTCATCTACATTTACTATTTTGGGAATTCCCTTACCTATCTCTTGTTTTGGATCTCTTCTCCCCTAGATCCTTATTTTCCCATGCACCTTACTTCCAGGAATTTTTGAAGAGGGGTAGTCACCTGACTTTAATGGATGAATTTGGCAACCTGGTAGGTCTAACTGTTCATTTTATAGACTTTCAACCAATTTTCCTGCTTTTATTCCACACTTCTGAATTATTTGTGTTAATTGATACTTCCTAATCCTGAACCTTCTGAAGAATATAAAAATTGGTACTTTCTTATTGGTTTTCTTCTTCACAGGTACTTAAACATCAGCTTTCTTTATTCCGTTATGTCATTTGACACTTGTCCATATACTTTCTCTCTTCCATAATTTTGTTGACTTTTTTCATTTCTGCTAGGAGCTTCCACTTCTTTTATACATGTAGGATTAAAACTTACTTTGTTCTTTCATCACATTTTGGTAAAGTATGTTCAATCCACCATTTATAGCCACTAGAAATGATTTTACTTAAGAAATTCAATATAGTTTTATATAGTCATCAATACTGTCTGATATATTTCCCATATAAAGTTTAAGATAAAGAACTTTGTCAGGGGTATACTTCCATGAATTCATCAACATAATTAAGCTGTGGAAAACTTTCTATCAGTATTTCTGGTCAACCCTTAATTCTGTTATATCCCTAACTACAGGGGATCATTGATCTACTTTTTATCACTGTAGATTAGATTTGTCATTTTCACATTTTCATATATTTAGAATCATGTAGTATGTTCTCTTGTGTAGTAAGGCTTACTTTTTTGTACCATCGGTTTACATTGCTATATAAATTTCTTTTTTTGTATGATTTCAGGAGTACCACTGCAAACATTCATAAATGTATATACACCACACTACACCCACCACCACAATACTAGTACCATCCACCATTATCAATTTGACATCCTCTACCCATTTCACCCAACCCCTTTTCCCTTCTGGTAACCACCACTTTGTTGTCAGAGTCTAAGGGTTGTTTTTGTTGTAGTTTGTTTATTTCCTTTGTTTATTTATATTCCATCTATTAGTGAAAACATCCAGTATTTCTTTCTCATTTTGACTTTATCTAGATAAGTATAGTTGCCTCAAGTTCCACTCATGTCATACACCACACGATTCCATTTCTTTAATAGCTGAGTAATATTCCATTGTGTTGCATGTATCATATCTTCTTTACGTAGACATTTATAGGTGGACATTTAGGTTGTTTCCCTATCTTAGCTGTTGTGATTAGTGCTGCAGTGACCATAGGGATATCTGTATCTTTCTGAATTAGTGTTTCATATTCTTCGGATAAATAACTAGAAGTAAAATGATTGGATCATGTAGTACTTCTATTTTTAAGTTTTGGGAAACTCCCTACAGTTTACCGTAGAGACTGCTCCAAATTACATTCCCACTACAGTGTAAGAGTTCCTTTTTCTCCATACCCTCAACACTTGTGTTTTTGAGTCTTTTTGACCTAGGCCATTGTCATTGCATTTTCCTAATCAGTGATGATGAACATTTTTAATGTGCCTGTTGGCCATCTGTTTTCTTTGGAGAAGTGGCTGTATCTTCAGCCCAGTTTTTTGATTGGACAGCTTGCTATTTTGTTACTCTGTTGATTTGTATGAGTACCTTATATATATTGGATACTAATTCCTTTTTGGATGTTGATTTATAAATACCTTTTCTCAATACATAGATTGACTTTCAATTTGTGTATTGGGATCTTTCACTGTGCAGAAGTGCTTCACTTTTATGGTAGTCCCGTTTGCTTGTTTGTTATTTATTTATTTAAAAGAAAGGTGCAGGCAGGAATGAAGGCCAGAAAGCAGGCAGACAGATAGGAAAATAGAAGAGGAGGAAGCATTTTTATTTATTTTATTAAGTTGCTCATCTTGGTTGTTCCTCCTGGCCCAAGGACACAAACAGATATCCTTTGGATGTTTGTAGACAGCGCTGGCCATTAACCACTAAACCACAAGGGTAAGCCCTCTATTTATTTATTTTTTATTTTGTTTCCCTTGCTGTTGGTGTCCAAGTCCCAGAGGAATCTCTAAGGTTAATGACAATGAGCATATCACCTAAGTTTTATTTTCATTATTCTAGTTACTGGTCATGCAGTCAGGTCATCAATTCATTTTGAATTATTTTTTGTGCATGGTATAAAGTAGTTTTTGTTTTATTTGTGGCTGTACAGTTTACTTAGCACCATTTTAGAGATATTATTTCATGGTATTCTCTTGACTCCTTTGTCATAAATTGACTTTTTATATATGCTTACATTTATTTCTGGGCTCTCAGTTCTTTTCCATTGATCTGTGTGATTGTTTTTATTCTAATACATTATTGACTTGCATACTACTGCTAATTGTATATCTGTGAGCCAGGGAGCATGTTACCTTCATTTTTATTCTTTTTTTTAAATTATCTTTGCATTCTATTACCTATCTATTTTACTTTATTTTTCTTGATGTAACTTGATTTACAAAACAGTTCAAGTCCCTAGGTGCCAATTCACCATTCACCAAATATATGACAACATTTAACGGCCACCATCAAATTACCAAAAGTCCTCCACCACTGTTCATTGGACTGTGTCTCAACCATTTGTTCCTTTCCTACACTGCTTTCCCTGCCGATAACCTCAGTGCTATTGTTACTGTTCAAGGGTTGTTTTTCATTTCTTTCTTTTCTTAGTAGTTCTGAGGTAAATATGACTTACAAAATAATATAATCCCATAGGTGCAGGTTCAACAATTAAAAATATATGTGACAACACACCACATCCAACACTGAACTACCAAAAGTCATTTCCCACTGTTCATTGGACACCCACCACCATTTGATCCACTTCCCAACACATTGCCTGTTGAGAACCTCAGTTCTAGTGTCAGTATCCAAGGGCTTATTTTTGATTGGTCTGTTTCCTTTGTTTCATTACATTCTGCATATGAATGATACCATCTGTATTTGTCTTTCTCCTTTTGACTTGCTTCATCTGTATATGTCTTTGGAGAAATGTCCATCTAATTCTTGTTCCCATCTTTTTAATTGGGCTGATGCTTGTTGTTGAGTTTTACGAGTTCTTTATGTATTTTTCATATTAAACCCTTGTCAGATATATGATGTACAAATTTCTTTTTCCAAACAGGTAGGCTGTCTTTTTGTTTTGGTAAAAAAATTCTTTCAATGTGCAGAAGGTTTTTAGTTTGATGTCCCAACTGTTTATTTTGGTTTTGTTTTCCTTGCCTGCTGGAGTTGAGTTCCAAAAGATCTCTGTAAGGCTTGCTTATGGTTGCCTATGTGATCTTCTAAATATAATTTCAGGCCTTACATTAAAGTTTCTAATCCATTCTGAATTAATATTTTGTGTATGGTGTTAGAGAGTGGGATATATCTGTTCTTTTGCATGCAGTTGTCTTAACACCACTTATTGAAAAGATTTTCCTTTTTTCATCATCTGCTGTTGGCACCTTTGTTGTGAATTAATTGATCCTGTATTTTTGAACTTATTTCTGGTGATTGAGTTCTGTTCCACTGCTCTCTGTCTTTTTTTACTCCATACCATACAATTTTGATCACTATCGCTTTGCATTATAACTTAAGATCTGGAAGTGTAGTACCTCTACTTTTGTAATTTTTCTCATGATTACTTTGTTTAATAGGGGTCTTTTGTTATTCCATAAAAATTCAATTTTTTATCACCTCAAAAAATACCAATGGGCTTTTAATGGTGATTGCATTAAATCTGTACATTGGTTTAGGTAAGGTGGTCATTTTAAGAATGTTAATTCTTCCCAGTCATGAGCACAGGATATCTTTCCATCTCATTGTATCTTTCTCTATTTCTTTTAAGAAAGCCTAGTAGATCATCTGGTTCTGTGCTTTTATTTTGGGGGAGAGACTTGATTACTTCTTCATTTTTCTTGCTTGTGATAGGTCTGTTCAGATTTTCTATTTCTTCATGATTCAGTTTTGGTAGGCTATATGTTTCTAAAAAATCTTTCTCTGTCCTCAAATTTATCTCTTAATTCATTGGCATTTAATTGCTCATAATATTCTTTATGATGCTTTTTGTATTATTGAGGTATATCCATTGTAACTTCTCCCCTTTCATTTCTGATTCTACTTATTATAGGTTTCCCTGTTTTTTCTTATTTAACCTAGCCAAAGGTTTTCAGTGTTTAAAGTAGCACTTGGTTTTGTTGATTTTTGTAATTTCCACTGAAATTTTTATTATTTCTTACCTTCTACTGACTTTTGGATTTACTTTTCTGTCCTTTATTAGTTGCGTTAGGTGTAGGGTTAGGGTGTTTGAGATTTGTGTGTGTGTGTGTATGTGTATCAACTTTCATCTTCATATGAATTTGCTGCATCCCATAAGGTTTGGTACCTTGTGTCTTTATTCTCATTTGTCTCCAAGTACTTTTTAATTTTCTCTTTTATCCAAAAGTCATTTAAAATAATGTTGTTTAGCCTCCACTTATTTTAGATGTTTCCAGATTTTTGTGTGTTTGATTTCTAGTTTTATGCTATTTTGATCAGAGAAGATTTTTGATATGATTTCAGTCTTCCTAAATTTGTTGAGATCTGTGTTGTTTCCCAGCATGTAGTTTATCCTTGAGAATGTTCCATGAGAATTTGAGAAAAATATGAGCTCTATCATTTTGTAGAAAGTGTTCGATAAATATTTATTATACCCATCTGTATTAATTTGTCATTAAAGGCTTTTGTTTCCCTGTTAATTTTCTAAGTCCTATTATTGTACTATTGTTCTGTTAATAATTGCTTCATGCATTTTGATGCTCCATTCATATATCTGTGTGTATATATATATTTGTGTGTATATAAATATTTTGTCTTATTGCTGAATTGAACCCTTAATCATTATATAATGTACATCCCTGTCTTTTGCTCCTTCTTTTGTTGGAGGTCTGCTTTCATCTGATAGAAATATGGCTGTCTGTGGTCTTTTTTTTTTAAAGAAAGTCACAAGCAGGAATGAAGGAGGATAGGGAAACAGGCAGGAAGAGAGAGGAGTAAGAAGCATTTTTATTTGTTTTCATCTAGTTGTTCATTTTAGTTTTTCCCCTTGGTCCCAGGATATTAACTCAGGTTCCTCGGATGTATTTGGACTGCATTCGGGTGTAGGTGGTGGATCCATTTGCTACTCCACCAGGATACACCTGTCCCTGATTTTTGTAGGTTGCCGTTTGCTTGTAGGATTTTTCCAACATTTTACTTTGAGCCCTATGTTTTATCTTTTGAACTTGGATGTGTTACCTGTATGAAGCAAAAAGTGAGTTTTTTTAAATCCATTTGGGCAATCTGTATCTCTTGATTATTGAATTCATTCCATTAACATTTAGGGTCATTATTGCATGTTACTGTTTATTGCTCTTTGTGCATTGTTTTCTTAATGTTATGAACTGTAACTTTTTTCTTCTCCCATTCTCCTCTGAGGTGCTTTGAAAGCACCTAACTTGTATTTGGTTTTCCATTTCATTTTTTTAAATGGATTTATGTTTTCAGGTTACCTGGTACTTTTGAACATTTTTTGGCTTATAATCTGTTTTAATTTGAAAGTAAATTAGTCTTGATTTCATTATATCAATCCACATTTTTATTCTTATTTCATTTTGTTTTAAATGTTTTGCTCTTTCTAAGTGGTGTTTCTTTTCTTTTTATTGATTTTTTTAAAGTATATCTTGTAAGTCCAGTTTTATGGTGAATTCCTTTAATGTTTATTTGTAAAGCTTTTTATCATTCCTTCTGTTCTAAGTTGTCCTAGATAATCTAGCAGGGTAGATTATTTTTTGTTTGGAAACCCTTTTCTTTTAGCATTTGAATATAACTTGCTCTTGCCTTCTGGCCTATAAAGTTTCTGCTGAGAAATATGCTGACAGTCCTGTGGTGACCCCTTTGTATGTAATTCATTTTTTTCTAGCTGCTTTTAAGATCCTCTCTTGATCTTGTACTTTTATCAGTCCAATGATAAGGTTCCTTAGTGTAGTTCTGTTCAGGTTTCTTTTGACTGGAATACTTTAGGCTTCCTGGGTCTGGACTTCAGCTTCCTTCCTCAGGTTAGGGAAGTTCTCAGCTTATTTATTCAAATGCTTTTTCTGCCCCTTCTCTGTCTCTTCCCTTGGGATGAACCCCTATAATATAAACCCATATAATGCGAATGTTGTTCCTCTTGATGTTATACCATAAGTTTCCTTTACTTTCTTTATTTCATCTAATTCCTTTTTCTCTTTGTTGATCTACTTGGGTGTATTCCATTTCCCTATCTTCTAGCTCACTGATTGGATTGGTGGCTTCTTTCAGCCTAATGTTGAGACCAGCTCTTGTGTTCATTTTGCTCAGCTATTGTGTTCTTTAGTTCCATGAATTCTCTTTAGAACTACCTTATATATTTTGTCTTTTTGTGATGGTTCTCTTTTGTTCCTCCATTGTTTTCCTGATTTATATCATTAAAACTTTCTTTAAAGTCTTTATCAAGTTGCCTAGTACAGTCTGTGGTATTGGTTTAGAATGCTAGTCTTCCTTTATTTAGATGATCTCAGCAGAGTCAGAATTGTTGTACTCTAGAGGCAGCACTGTGTTGAATCTCTAGTTCCAGTCAATAGGGTTTGAGTTGAAGTTGGGAATTATAAGGTTCCTCCCAGTCTAAGGCATGAATAACAAGGTTTATGAGCCTTGTCCACAAGCAGGCCATAGTCCCAGCAGAAACCACTAGAGAGAGAGAGAGAGCTGTCAGGAATGGCAACAGTGTTGAATAGTAGTGATAGGATTGTACATCCCTGTCTTATATCTGGTCTTAGAAGAAAATTTTTTTCCATTGTGAGTATGGTGTTAACTGTTTGTCATATCTGGTCTTTATTATGTGGATTCATGTTCTTTCTATTCCTGTGTTACTGAGAGTTTTTAGTCATAAATGGGTGTTGATTTTTGTCAGATGCTTTTTCTGGATCTATTGATATGCTCATAAGATTTATTATTTAATTTTTATTGATACAGTGTATTGATTTGCATATGTTGAACCATCCTTGCATCTCTTGAAGAAATTCTACTTTGTCAGTGTATATGATTCCTTTAATGCACTATATTTGTCTTGCTAAATTTTTTTTGATGATTTTTGTATCAATGTTCATCAGCGATACTGGTTTATCAGTTATATTTTGTGATAGCCATGTCTGGTTTTCGATTAAGTAAATTTTAGCCTCATGAAATGTATTTGAAAGTTTTTTTCTCAGATTTTCTTGGAAGATTTTGGAAAGGATATGTATTAAATCTTCGGTAGACGTTTCACGAAATTCTTAATTGATAATATCTGGTCCTGGGCTTTTGTGTTTGGGGGAGAATTTTGACTTTTGTTTCAAGGGTTCTTTTGGTGGTAATAATTTTGAGATTATCTCATGTGCATACTAAATAGATTGTTGTATTATGTTGCAGTATGTTGTTATAACTGAGTTGTAGTCTATTGTATGGCCAGACCATTGTATTCCCCACTACCCTTTCCTCTCACTCCTTAACCCCTTCCCCTCCAAAAACCTCAGTTGTTTGCAGAGTTCAAGGGTTAGTTTTTATTTTAGTTTGTATGTTTACTCTGTTTCTTTATTTTCTGTTTATGAGTTCAATTATCCAGTATCTGTGTTTCACTTTCTGGCTTCTTTTACTTAGCATAATTCCCTTGTTTCATCTGTATTGTCACAAATGGTAAGATTTCATCTGTTTTTTTTTTCTTATAGCTAAGTTGTTTTCCTTTATATTTCTGTGCTAAATCTTTATCTAGTCATCTCTCCATGGACACTAAGTTTGTCTTTATTTAGTGGCTATTATAAATAGTGCTGCTGTGTACATAGGATTGCTTATATCTTTTTTATTTTGTGTTTTCACATAGAAATGGTATTGCTAATGATACAGTATTTATATTTGGAAATTTTTGAGGAAGCTCCATACTGTTTTCCAAAGTTACTGCACCAATTATTATTCCCACTGATACTGTACAAGGGTTTCCTTTTCTCCACAACATTACCAGTACTTAATTGTCTATTCTTTATGATATAGCCTATTTCACAGGTGCAAAGTAGTAGCTCATTCTGTTTTTGACTTGCATATCTCGAATAATAAGTGATGAGTAATATTTTTTTCATGGACCTGTTGGTCATATGAATGTCTTCTTTGGAAAAATGCCTATTCAGATCTTCCCAGTTTTTGATTGTTAGCTGTTTTCTTGTTGAGTTTTATGAGTGCTTTATGTATTTTGGAAATTAACCCCTTGCCTGAAGTACAAGGTTCAAGTATTTCTCCCATGAAGTCAGTATATTTCTTTTTTGTTTTTATGTTGTTTCATTTTGATGTACAGAAGCTTTTCAATTTGATATAGTTCTATTTGTTTAATTTTGCTTTGGTTTTCCTTTTGGTGTTATTTTTTTTTTTTACAAAAACCACTCTGAAGCTGATGTCATGGAATATATTGTCCACATTGATGTCATGGAATATATTGCTCACACCTATGTATTTTATGATTTGAGGTATTACATACAACTTTTTAATCTATTTTGAATTAATTTTGTGTATGGCATAAAAGAACTATCTATTTTCATTCTGTTGTATGTGGATGTCCAGTTTTGTGAGCACCATTTGTTGAAAAGTCTTCCCTACTTCTCTGGTATACTCCTGACCCCTTCGTTATAGAGTCACTGTCCATATCCATGTGGTTTTTGTTTCTGGGCTCTCAGTTTTATTTCTCTGGTTTGTGTGTCTATTTTTATTTCAATTCCGTACTCTTTTGATGATAATTACTTGTTAGTATAGTATAGTTTGTTAGTATAGTATAGTTCGAAGTTGGGGAGTGTAATTCCTCTTATAATAAGTCATTTGTGATTCCTTAAAATTTTTTGTTCATTTCCTTGAGAAATGTTCTTGAAATTTTGATAGTAGTTTCATTGAATGTGTATACTGCTTTGGGTAATATGAAATTTTAGGTATGCTGATTCTTCCAATTCACAAGCATGCATTATCTTTTCTTGTGTCTTTTAACGGGTGTCTTATAGTTTTCATTTTACAGGTCTTTAACCTCATTTGTTAAATGTATTTAGATTCGATTGTGAATGGTATTGAGTAAATTTCTCTTTCCTCTCATTTTTGATTTCATATGAAATAGATGTAGTATTGTATATTGATTTTTGTATCCCTTCAATTTACTGTATTCATTTATTGTTTTTAGTCATTTTTTAGTGGCATCCTTAGGGTTTTTTAAGTATAATATTCTGTCATCTGCAAACAGCGATAGTTTTATTCATTTTTTAAAAAACCAATTTGGATGAGTTTAATGTCTTTTTCTTGAGTAATTGCACTAGTTAGGTTTTGCAGAACTATATTGAACATTTGTGGTGGAATGGAGTATTATTGTATGCGTTTTGTTAAAATTTCAATAGGATTTTTACCTCAGTTCTAAGTAGGCATGTTTACCTATAGATTTTTTTCTTGTAATACCTCTCATTTTGCTAAAATAGTAGTATTGTTCTCATGTAACTTGGGAAAAGCTCCCATTTTCTCTATTTTCCTAAAGAAGGTAGAATAAATAGTATTTCATTCCTCAGTGATTGATAGAATTCTCCTGTGACGTCATGGGCCTATAACTTTCAGTAAAAATTTTTAAACAGATTTTAGTGTTTTAATAAACACAGTTACTTTGTTTCTTCTTAAATCTGTTTTGATATATTTGTTTTTAAGACATATGCAGTCTAATTTATTGGTGTAAGTTTGCTCATTTTATTACCCTTATTGTTTTTTTTGCTTTTTTTGTAGACTCTGATATGCTTAATTTCTGTTTATAGTGTGTCTTATCTCTTTCTCTTAGTTAGTCTTTCTGACTGTTTAGCAAGTATACTTTTTTTTCAAAGAGACTACCTTCGGGTTTCAAAGATTTCCTCTGTTTTCCGTTTCATTGATTTACGCTCTTATTTTCATTATATCCATCCTTCTTTAGGTTTAATTTGATCTTTTTTCTAGATACGTAAGTTGGATTTTGGCTCAGTTCTTTTCTAATATGAATTTAAAAGTATGAAATACCTCACTTTGCATACTATTTTAATTGTATTGTACAAATTTTGTTTTTTCATGTCCCATTCTTTATGTTCAGAATATTTTCTAATATTTTCATGATCCAGAAATGGTGTATCTTTTTGGATATTCCATGTATATATTTTTCTGTTGTATGACATGTTCTGTAATTTTCAGTTAGTTTATTTTGATTGGTTACAGTCATGTTCTCTGTATCATTAATGATATTGTATCTAGTACTGAGAAGGGAATGTTGTGGCCTCCAAATATAATGTTTACCGATCATTTTCTACTTGGAATTCTCCCAGTTTTTGTATTTTTTTTTTTTCTAGGTACATATGGTATTGCAGTGTCATTCTAGTAAATTGTCACGTTGCCAGTGTTATGTCCCTTTATGTCTCTGGTAATTTTCCTACATCTAAAATTTACTTTTTGTGTTAGTAATATAGCCATACTGTCTTTCTTTTCCAGTATTCTACTATGATAAATTCAATCATACAGCAATGTTAAAAGAATTTTATAATTTCTTATAAACTCAATCACTGGATTCTTGTTATTACTTTACCAACTCTTTTTACATTTCTACCTATTAATCTCCTTAGTATTACATTTTCATGTTTCACAAAGAAAATTACACACGTCATTTCACTTAACCCAAATGCAAATCATAAGCAAATCATATTTTTATTTACAAGTTTTCCTCTTTATGTAAAATTTGCACAACAAAGAAATGTACCAATTTAAAATGTACATTTGCCTTTGACATACCAATATCAAAGGGAAATGTAATGCAAATATCTACTGTATATATTTTTGTCTTTTTCTTATTTCTTTTTACTTAGTGTTTGGCAAGTTTTCCATGGCTTTCCCAATTTTTGTCTTAAGTGGTACAACTTACCTGTGGAATGGATGTACTACTATCAATTATCTCCTCTCCAAATCCTCTTTTTTTAATTAAAGGTGCAAGCAGGAATGAAGACAGGAATGGAGACAAGAAGAAAGAGGAGGAAGAAGCACTTTATTTTATTCAGTTGTTGGTTATTTGTTTGTTAGTCGTTGGTTATTTCCCTGGCCTTGAATCTTGAACTGGGGACCATGGAATATATGTGGACCGTGCCTGGTTTGAACCACTAGGCCACCAGGGTGCATTTCAAGTCCTCTTTTTAAAAAATTAATTAATTTTTTTAATTCAATTTTTCCAGATAACTTTGATTTTACACATTGATATAAACTTATATGTGTAGGTTGCCCATATGTGCAGTTTACACATTCCTTACATATATGTCAACACATCTGTGCCCTCCAACAAATCAGAAAGTGTTCTTAACCTTTGTCGAGTGGGCTCTGCCAACACTTCCTCTCACCCCATTGCCTGTTGGTAACCTCAGTTCTGTTGCAAGTGTGTAAGGTTGGTTTTGTTTCATCTGTTCCTTTGTTTTGTCTCTCAACATTCCTACTATTAGTGAGATCATCTGGTATGTGTCTTTCTTCTTTTGACTTAATTCACTTAGCATAATCCCCTCAAGATCCAACCAGTCTGACTCAAATGACAGGATTTCATATCTTCTAAGGGCTATATAGTATTCCATCATACATATATGCTACATCTTCTTTATGCATTGATCTGAGGATGGACATTTAGGTAGTTTTCATTACTTATCTATTGTGAATAGGGCTGGAATAAACATGGGGGTGCATAAATCTCTGCAAGTTAGTGTGTTGGTATCTTTCAGGTAAATACCGATAAGTGGGATAGTGGGATCATAGGGGTTTTCATCTTCAACTTTTTGAGGAATCTGCACACAGTTTTCCATAGGGGTTGCACCAATTTGCACTCCTACTAAAAGTGTAAAAGCAATACCTTTGCTCCACAGCCTCTCCAGCATTTGTTGTTTCCAGACTTTTGGATAATACCCAGTCTCTCAGGTGTAAGGTGATATCACATTGCTGTTTTGATTTGCATTTCTGATAGCCAGGGAGTAGGAACATCTTTTCATGTGCCTGTTGGCCATTTATATATTCTTTTCTGAAAAATCTCTCTTCAATTCCTCTTACCATTTTTGATTGGATTACCTGTCGCCCGCGCGCGCCCCCCCGCCCCAACACACACTGAGTGTTATACATTCTTTATATATTTTAGATATTAAACCCTGGTCAGAAATACGAAAGGCAATTTTTTTCTCCCAATTAGTAGGTTGTCTTTTTGTTTTGGAGATGTTTTCTTTAGTTTGATGTAGTCCCAAGTGTTTATCTTTTTGTTTCCCTTGATGCTGGAGTCCCCAAAGTCCTCTCTAAGGCTAATGTCATGGAATACTTTTCCTATGTTGTCTTCCAGGACTTTTTTGAGTTAGTTTTTGTGAATGGTATAACAGAGTGCTTCAGCTTCATTCTTTTGCATGTGGCTTCCCAGTCATTCCAATACCATTTATTGAAGAGAATTTCCTTTCTTCATCATATGCTGTTTGCTCCTTTGTTGTAGATTGACTGTTTGTAAGGGGGTAGTGTTTGGTGATTCAATTTTATTCCATTGGTAAGTGTGTCCAGTACCATACTGTTTTGATCAGTATTGCTTTGTAGTACAGCTCACTGTCTGGGAATGTAATCCCTCTACATTCTTTTTTCTTGATTGCTTGGGCTGTTCAGGGTCTTTTGTTGGTCCATACAAATTTTATGATTTTTTTTCTATTTCCTGGAGATAAGTTGAGGGATTTTAATGGGAATTGCATTGAATTCTGTATATTACTTTACATAAGCTGACCATTTTAATGATGTTGATTTTTCCCAATCATGATCAGGGGATGTCTTTCCATCTCTTTGTATCCCCCTCTATTTCTTTTGAGAAGGACTTGTAGTTTTTCATTGTAAAGGTCTTTCACCTCCTTTGTTAAGTGTATTCCAAGGTAGTTAATTCTTTTTACTTCTATTTTAAATGGTGTGGTTTCTTTGATTTCCTTTTCATTTTCTTCTAGTGTGTTGCATATAAGAATGCGACAGACTTTTGTGTTGATTTTGTAGCCTACCACTTTACTGTACTTGTTGATTAGTTGTAGTATTTTTGACAGAGTTTTTAGGGTTTTCAATATGTCTATAGACATGTTATCTGCAAATAATGATAGTTTAACTTCCTCCTTTCCAATTTGGATAACTTTTATTTCTTTTTCTTGCCTAATTCCTCTGGATAAAACTTTTCAGTATGATGTTAAATAGCAGTGGTGAGAGTGGACAACCTTGCCTTATTCTTGGCCTTAGAGGAAATACTTGCAATTTTTTGCCATTTACTATGATGTTGCCTGTGGATTTGTCATAAATGGCCTTTATTATGTTGAGGTATGTACAATTTATCCCCATTTTATGCAGGGTTTTTAATCATAAATGAGTGTTGGATCTTGTCAAAAGCTTTCTCTCTGTCTATTGATATAATGTAGTTTTTCTCCTTACTCTTGTTGGTATGGTGTATTACATGAATAAATTTACATATGTTGAACTAGTATTGTGTCCCCAGGATAAATCCCATTTGGTCATGATGGATGTTCTTTTTGATTTATTATTGGATTCAGTTCGTTAATATTTTATTGAAAAGTTTTGCATCTATGTTCATTGGTGATACTGGTCTTTAATTTTCTCTTTTTTCAAAATTATTTATATGCTTTCTTAAAATTTTGATACATTTCAAAAACGGTAAAATTGAACAATATAGTGGATATATAGATATTCATCAAATTAACATTATACATAT
>RJWH01006091.1:0-61576 GCA_004363575.1 Solenodon paradoxus | reverse complement strand
CTGGAAGCTTAATGAAACAGGTATGATATTAAACGAGATCTTTCTAAAGGCTTATGAAAAACACACATTACATAAGCAGAGGGCAACATGATTCTAGTTGCGCTGGGACTAAACCCATGACCCTTTTATCTGGGAAACACAACACTGGAATGTTTTCTAAATCAAATGAAGTCGTATTTGAGTGTCTACCTCTTCCAAGTATGATAGTCAAGCAGTGCTTTGGAGAGACTCTTCTGACATTCTTTAGGATCTTCCCAACCCTTGGTTATAAACTATTGAGAAAACATAGGAGATGGGCTCCAGAAATCTTTTACTCATTTGTGATTGTCAAGGACACCTTTCTGATCAGAGACAGCTATGCAAAGGCAAGAGGTTCCTCTGCGTATCAAGCAACCTATTCCACATGTGGTGAAACTGGCCTGGGATCCTACCTCAAGCTAGAATTTCAGTTTCCAGCTCCACACCACCCCAAGACTTGGTGGTCTGTGTCCCCAGAAGGATCATTGTGTGAACAGGGTATTTATTTGCTGGAGTTTTATGACAAACTGCTACAGACTGAATGGCTTAAACAATAAAACTTGATTTTCCCATAGTTTTGAAAGATAGAATCCAACATCAAGGTGTCACAGTGTTGGTTTCCTGAAGTCTTTCTCCCGGGCTTGTACAGTATCCTCTCCTTGTGTCCCCACATGGTTGTCTCTCTGTGTATCTGTGTCCTAATTTCCTCTTCTTAGAAGGACACCAGTCACTGGATTGGGGTTCAGTTGAATCATCTTATTTTTAAAAATTGTTTTATTATTTCCTGCTTTGAATTGCTATGATTTCGGAGACACTGAATTCCCACTTCAGTCTGTTTGCCTGTCACACCACACCCTCCACCAGTATTCTAAAACCTTTTAGAACCACTATATTATCCCCTTCTTTCGCTTGTTCACTCCCTCTCACAATCTTCTGGAAACCACCCTGTTGTGTTCTCTGAATTTTATTGTTATTTTTTGTTTGTTTTGTTTCTTTATATGATACATATGAATGAAATAATCCTGTACTTCACTTTTTTCTTTCTGTCTTATTTATCAGCACATTCACTTCATTACATCCAAGTTGTTGTAAAAGTCACATTTCATCCTTTTAAGCATTTTCATAGAGAATATATCAAGTCACTATATGGTTCAGAAAATGTTTCTCAGCTTATCTAAGAATTTAGTGGTCCTTGGAGTTACTATGTGAGTAAACAATGGAAGGGTGTGCATATCAAGTTGGGTCACTGAGTGCTCCTGCTGAAGGGAGCAGTGTCTTATAGATGTTTTTGTTATGTAACTCAAGTTATTTATAAATCAATGTTTACCAGGCTTTTGGTGTATGAGTGATTCTTGGGACATTCATTCTCTTTGTATGTAGAGTAGATTCTTCTTTTTGTAAAATCCCTTTGGTAAAGAGATACATTTCAATACAAGTTTAAAACTAGAGGGACTGTAAGAAAATGAAAGTGATGGTGAGATGTCTTGTATATTTTGCTTCTCCATTTTACTTCTTGGGATGTGGTTGCAATGATTGGAAAAGCAGAAGCTATTTTGTGACCATAACAGTATCATATGTTTAAATAGCAGACCAGAAAATTAGAAAGATCTAGAGGACCAGCCTTGAATGGCTTTGAGCCAGAATTCATGATAAGCAGCAAAGAAGAGTTATGCCATTGCAAGAATTGTGTCTGCTATAGACATCTAGTTATGATGTTTAGTAGGTAGAAAATTTTGCTAGCAACATACCTAAAGACCTTGACAGCACATCCCTGACAGCACATTCCATAGTGTATGGAAAAGGCAGTATTCCTCTAAGCACATGCTCTCTGATGGAACTTTCTGCAATCCTGAAATGTTTCTATAAACTATGTCTAATAAGTTAGCCAATAGTCACATAGAACTTATTTACATGACACATACATAGTGTAACTTAGGAACTGAACTAAAATACTTGAAAACTTGCTTTATTTAAACAGCCACTTCTGAGAAGTGGCTACCATATTGTCTGGGATAGAACAGTTCTAATACTTTGGTAAAGTTAGAAATAGGACATGCATACAGAGTCCCATGAAGATCACGGATGGCAGCACCTCAGTACTAGAATGTAGGCTTCAAGTTTCTTTATTTGATCTCTGTGATCCAATTGCAACTGAGGGTTTCCTCTAGGGCATGAATATTTCTGGTGGATACTCCACCATTGTTCTTTTTACCCTTTAGGACACACATTCAACCAAGAGAAGCTCATCATGAGGTGACATGATTCAAACTTAGATTTTCATGTACTCAGAAGGTAGTTTCTGGACTTGGATAATGTGAAACAAGTTAAAAGCTTTAATTGGCTAGGTCAATTGGACCATACTTGTCTGACTTTCTTTGCATCTGTTGATATTTTGGGGCTTGAATCCATGAAACTTCATATATGATGTAAGTCATCCCTTTTCCAGTTCATTTGGGAAGGCTGTCTTCTATATGCAAAAAATGTTCTTTTAAAGGAAGACACTAAAATTTGACTAGTGAGCAAATTTATCATTAAAATATATTCCAAGACAAAAAAGTGATCTAACTCCTTCAGTTAATTTGAACTTACGTTTTAAAGACATTTTGTCTGTATTTGGCTATACTCTCTACCCTACTTTCCTTCTTGGAACTGTCAAAAATGTATTCTTGTTATCACGGTTCTTTTTTATTTTTAAAGAAAAGGTTCAGGCAGGAATGAAGACAAATGGATGCAGGCAGAAAGAGAGAGGAGGAAGAAGCATTTTTTCTTTAATTTTATTTAGTTCATCTTGTTGTCCTGTGTCACCCCACCCTCCTAACCAGGTTCCTGGGGATGTTTGTGAACTAAACCCAGTGGACTTAACCATCAGGCCACCATGGGGCTTCAACAGTACTTCATATTGTACATACATGTGTTCTTAATCCTTATAGTGACCCTATGAAAACTAACTAGAAGTATTAACCTTATTTTACACTCAAGAAACAGGTACAGAGAGCTTAAGCAACTGCAAAATCATGCATCTGGGCACGAGGAAAGTTGGTCTTTCATCCCATGCACTTTGATCTCTGAGCCCATATTTCTGCTTTTATTGCCACTCTATGTAATTCTTGGCATATGCATCTTGGATCTGTTAGAACAAGTTTCCCCAAGTTTTAATATGCAAATGAAGCACCACATCTTTCACTGGTGGTACATATTACATGTATTCTAAAGTGTGTCACCAGTGTTTATAGATGGGGATAGCATTCAACTTCCCATCCATATGGATAATTAGATCAACACATTAGTTTAAACACATTAAATTCTGTTTACACATGCATCACAGGTCTAGGGATAGGAAGTCAAGATTTGGCAGGGCAGTTCAAAATCCATTAAGATACTGTCTTTTACTTTCCTGTCCTATCACCACCAATATGTGGCTGTCATCCACATAGTAACAGAATAATTGCTGTACCTCCAGACGTCGAATCTACAACCCAGAAAATCAGGAAAAATCAGGAAATCACCAGTAAAATAAAAAGGCAGCCCACTGGACCGGAGAAGATAGTTGTATAAAATACCTCCAACAAGAGTTTAAACTCCAATATATATATAAAGTGCTCATACACCTCAACAAAAATTCAAAAATCCCACTCAAAAAATGGGCAGAAAACTAAATAGACACCTATGTAAAGAAGACACACAAATTGCCTGAAAACACTTGGAAAATGTTCTACATTACTTATTATTAGAGAAGTACAATTCAAAATGGCCATGAGATACTCCCTCACACCAGTGAGAATAACCTATGTAAAAGAGACTTAAAATAGCAGGTATTGAAGGAAATGAATCTTGAAAAGGTTGAAGAAAAATGAATCTTCCTACACTGTTTCTGGGATTCTAAATTGTTGCAACTTCTTTCAAAAACTGTATGCAGATTTATCAAAAAAATAAATACATGTCTGCCATTCAAGTTAACAATCCCCCTTCTGTGTGTATACACAGAAAATACAAAAACTTTAATTAGAAAAGATACTTGCACCCTTATTATATTCCACATAGGATTAAAACTGTCTGGTATTTGTTTTAAGCTTATCTCACAAAATATAATCACCTCCAATTACATCTAGGTTGTTGTAAAAGACAGAATTTCATTTTTTAACAGCTGCATAGAATTCTATACAGACTATAGTTTCTTTATCCAATCATCTGCTGATGGATATTTAGGTTGTTTCCATGTCTTGACTATTGTGAACTGTGTTGCTACCATTCAGGCTTGCAGATATATACATATTTTTTGTGAATACAGTATTTGCATTCTTTGATCATATGCCTAGAAGTGGAATCGCTGGATCGAATGTTAGCTCCATCTTTATTTTTTAAGATATCTCCAGTATGTTTTCCAGAGAGGTTGCACTCATTTGTATTTCTCCCAAAAGTGTAGGAGTGTTCCTTTTCCTCCATATCCTTTCCTATACTTATTTCTAGTTTTTCTGAGGTAGGCTATTCTTACTGTTGTGAGGTGATAGCTTGTTGTGGTTTTTATTTGCATTTCTCTGATGCTGGGTGATGCAGTAACGTCTTTCATCTTGAGTATTTACATTAAATGAAATAGCTAGAAAAGGATTCACTAAAAATATTTAATTAGTAACTATTCTTTCCTTATGACGTTGGACACATTTCTGTTTTTATTGAAAATTGACTATTGCATATACTTTATTGTAAATTATTATGTAAGCTGTGTATTTTGGTAATGTGATTTCATTTGTTTATATTCCATTTTAATGACGTTCCTTCAAGCATAAGAATTGACATTTTCCAGTAACTTTTGTGTTTCAATTAATTATTTTATGTACATACAGATGTATTTAGGAATGTGTTAAATTTTGTGCGGCCAAATCTATCATCTGGCCATGTTTTCTCTCCCAGCTTTTTAAATGTAGAAAGTTCTGTATCATTTGAAGGAAGAAATAATCTTTTAATTTATTTATTTCGAACTTTTTTTCACATTTCTGGTATTCTTTATTTCGACTTTCAGTTTTTAGTGATTATATATATTTTTTAACGTGGTATCATTTTCAATCACATTTATGAAAATATTCTTTATCATTGGACTAAAGGATATCTTTTCTTTCATGAACAAATTTGAATGTGTATATCTTTGCATAAGATGAATTTGTCATTTTAGATACAGCTTTATCCGCACAATTTAAGAGACCTGGTTATATTACTTTGTTTCTAAGTTTTATTTTGACAATTTGTTCTTGATTCAGTGACCCATGTTGGTGTCTTTAAATTATTACTCTTCTGTTACTCTCTAAAACGTGAGCTTGAGATTTGCAATTGTAGTGTTTCTTTTCTTTTCTTTTTTTAAAGGAAATGTGCAGGCAGGAAGAAAGAGGAGAAAGAAATACTTTCATTCATTTTATATATTTGTTCATCTTGGTTGTTTCCCTCCACCGTGGGATACAAATCCAGGTCTTTGTGATGTGCATGAACTGTACCTGCTAGAGGTGACAAACCCAACCACTACTCCACTAGACATAACACAACTACAATATTTCATTCAGTAATTTTAATCTGCTCTCTGCTTAACAGAGTTGCAGTCATACTGCCATAGTTTGCTCCATAAATTCTTAATTTCTCTTAAAATTCGTGTTCTGTATTATGTCACATGCATATTCCAACTTTTTAGACAAATGTATGAAGTCAATGTCTCTTCGTGTTGAAAGTGGTTTTTATGCTTGGGTGCAGTTTTTCATTTTGACTTGTCACCCTCTGTCCTTCCTACTGTATAGTAAGTTAAAGCCTTTCCTCGGGTCCACAGGTATAAAGTTAATTCTTTATTTGAATGTCTGCATAATATTTCATGGTCTGGTCATGCCATTGACAAGTTTGGTGATCTTTTATATGCTTTCTCATTAAATTCATATTATATCAATTGCATAAAAATTTTCTTAGATTTTTCTGTTAAAACTTTTGTTTTCCCATGGTGCAGTTTTGTCTCCAGAGAACACTGAGTGGTGTCCAAAGGTATTTTTGGCTGTCAAATGAGTAGGTATTATTGAGGTCAGGGATGCCTTAAACATCCTATAGTGACCAGGGAAAACCCACCTACACTGTCAGTAGTACAGAGATGGAGACACCCTGACTTAAAGAAACTGCATTTTCAATATTTATAGTTGTCTTTGGATTATTTTCCCCTAATGCTCTAACACTCCTACGATGAAAATCAGGGAACCACATTGCACATGCATATTTTTTAGTTAATTTTTTTATTTCTTCATATAAATACTCAGATGTGGCATTTCTGGACCATGTGCTAATTTCTTTTTTTAATTTTTGAGAAGCCGTTATATTTTTCCATAGTTGTTGCACCATCTGATCTCCACCACAATGCACAAAAGTTTCTATTCCTCTACAATCACACCAGCATTGGTTATCTCATCTTTATGATAATATTTTTAACAGTATTGAGGTGAGATCTCATTGATTTGCATATTTACAATTCTTTGATGACTAATGATGTTGAGCTCTTTCTTATGTACTTGTTGGCCATTTCTGGAAAAATGACTATCTGATATTTTTCTTTCACTTGTTAAAGAAAAATTACAGGAAGGCTTGAGGGCAAGCCGGTAGTCATGCAGGAAGAGAGAGGAAGAGGAAGCACTTTACTGATTTTTATCTATTTGTACATCTTGTTTGGGCCCCTGGCCCCGGAACGTTAACACGGATCCTTAGAATGTATATGGACTGCACTCAGTTGGAGACAGCGCAACTAACCACTACTCCACCAGTGCATGTCTTCTGTCCAATTTTTATTTGGATTGTTTTCACTTTTTGCAATCAAGTAGTATACATTATTTATATATTTTGGATATGAATATCAGATATACGATTTTAAATACTTTCTCTCAGCAAATAAGTTGACTTTTCCTTTTGTTAATGGTTTACTTCGCTGCACAGAAACTTTTCAGTCTGATGTAGTCCCATCTGCATATCTTTGCTTTTGGTATGAAAATAAATAAAAATGACCACCATGACTGATGTAAAGGATCTTATCTGTATACTTTCTATCCAGAACTTTAAGGTTTTGGGTCTTATGAAGAAGTCTTTTAATACATTTTGAGTTAAACTTGGGGTGTGACGTAAGAGAGTGGTCTAGTGTCATTGGTTTGCATGGGCCGTCCAGTTTCCCTATCACAATTTACTGAAGAGCCTCTCCTCCGATTGTGTATTCTTGGCCCCATAATCATAAATTGGTTATAGATGTGTGGGTTTATTTGTGGGTTCTCTCTTCTGTCCTATTGGAGTATGTCTCCTTTTTTGTGCCAGTGTCATAGCTTGATCCCTATAGTTTTGTAATACGGTTTGAAAACAGGAAACATGATGTTTCTATGTTAGTTCTGATTTCTGAAAATTATTTTGGACAACTGGCCATTGTTTTATGTATTTTTAATATAGCTATCAAAATGTCATTGGAATTTTGATAGGGATTGTATTGACTATCTGGCTTTGAGGGTTATGAACATTTTAATGATATTAATTCTTCTAACCTATGAACATGGAAAATCTTCAGTGTATTTAGAATTTTTTCTTCAGATTCTCTCATTAATTTCTTTTGGTTTCCAGCATACAAAAATTTCACTTCTTTGGTTCACTGTTTCCCTAGGCATTTTATGTATTCTTTGTATTGTAGATTATAAATTTGACTGTTTTCTTAATTTTTCTTCTAATAGTTCATTATTAGTAAAGAGATTTGGCAGTGGATTTATTTTATTGATATTATGTTTTGCAGCTTTACTGAATTTGGTCTTAGTTCAACAGAGGTTTTGTGTAGTCTTTGGGGTTTTCTATATAAGAAATGTGATATTCAAATATTGTGAGCTTTACCTCTTCCTTCAATTTGGATACCTTTAATTCATTTTTCTTGCCTAATATTCTATCTAGGTCTTCTTGTACTATGTTGAATGGTGATAGTGGGAAACTTTGCTTGTTCCTGATCTTAGACCAAAATCTTAGAGCTCTTCACCACTGAATACAATGCTGACTGTGGGTTTGTCATTATGGGCTGTATTAGTTGATGTACATTACTTCTATGCCCACTTTACTTGAATACTATTTTCTCATAAATGAGTGTTGAATTTTGTTAAGTGCCTTTTATACATCAATTGAGATGATCAGATTTTTTCCATCTTTTTGTAATGTGATGCATCTCATTGATTTGTAGATGTCAAACCATCATTTTGTACTTGGGTGACTTCCAGTCATCAAAATGTATGATCCTTTTACCATATTTTTTAATTTATTTGGCTAATATTTTGTAGAAGATAGTTGCACCTCCCTTCATCAGGGACCCTGATCTTTAATTTTCTTTTCTTCTGATCTCCATGTCTTGCTTTGGCATTATGGTTGAAGACTCCAAAGCATACATTTAACAGCATTTCCTTGTCTCCTATTTTCTGGATAATATTGAAATGGATTGGTATTAGTTATACTTTAAATATTTAATAGTAATCAGTTATCCTATGAAATTATACCTCCAGGAAAACAAAAAGGAGGAAGCTTTGGAGAGTTTCAAGGTTGGTGAACATACAGAGATTTGGGGAGAAAGGTGTACTGCTCACCTTTTCCCCCTACTTGCCTTGTGGCTATCTTCAGCAGCCATTGTAATAAATGGTCATCTAGTGAGTAAAAAATTGATAGAAAGTACCAGTGAAATGATAGAGTTTTTTTTAAATTTTGTCTATTGGGAGGCATTTTTGATTGTCCAATCTCCTTATTAGTGATCAATCTGCTCAGATTTCTCTAAGATTCAGTCTTGGTAAGCTGCATCTTCTTGGAACTGATCCATTTTATCTAGCTTGAAAATTTGTTGGAGCATATGTATTTATGCAGGAGATATTGTTGCTTAAGTCCCAGACCACTGCAATAAAGTATATATCACACAAAAAGTAGTCATGGGAATTTTTTGGATTCCCAGTAATTATGTTTTATTTATAACATATTATGCTCTAATGAGTATGCAAGGACATTATGTTTAAAAAACAATGTCCAAACTGTAGTAGACAATGATCTATTGTGGCATGCCCTGGTGGAGCAGTGGTTTGGTCACCTGCCTTTGGACAAGAGTGCAGTCCACATACACCCCAAGGACCTGGGTTCCTGGCCAGAGGTGGAGTGAACAACCAAGATGAATAACTAAATTAAATAAATGCTTCTTTCTACTCTCTCTTCCTGTCTGCCTGCCTCTGCTTACCTTCACTTCCGCCTGCAATTTTCCTTTTGAATAAATAATAATCAATTTTTTTTAAATGTTAACCATAATCACATTCTTTGATATTAGAGGTTCTTGCCTCAGTGTTGATGGTTGCTGTTCAGTCAGGTTTGTTAAGGAAAGTCTTTCTATTTCCTTTCTCTCTGAAGGGCAGTTTTGCTGCCTATCATATTCTTGACTAGTATTTTTTTAACTTTTGATATGTTATTCACCTGTAGTGTTTCAATTAAAAGTCTGATGATATCCTAATGTGGATGCCTTATAAACCTACAAGTCATTTTTTCTAGTTGCTTCCAATAGTCTTAGAGTATCATTGGTTTTTGGCTGTTTCACTGTTATGTCTCTTGTAGGTCCTTTGCATGTAACTTACCAGTGTTCTGTTAGCTTCGTAATCTTGTATGTTCAGTTGTCTTTCCAGGTTTTGGATGTTCTCATCTATGACATTTTTAAATAAGCTCTCTGATCCCTTCTTACACTCTACATCCTCTGAGGTTGCCTTTCCTAATGGAGTTAGATAGTCCAAGTATCATTTCATTTTCTCTAATAAAATACTGCTCTGCTTGTTACTTTCATTCCTGAATTCACTGAGTTGTCTTTATAATTTTTTTGTATATCTGAGTTTCTTTATAATAGCTTTGTAAATTATGTTATATCGCATTATTCTGTGTCTTTAAATTTGGTTTCTTGAGAATTTTTTGCTCTCCTTTTAGATACCTTATTTCCTTTAAGTTATGTGTTGCTCAAAGGTATTTGTCTCTGCATTTGCATTTAATTAGAATAATATTATTTTTACCCATACTCTTCCCTCCCCTCTTCTTCCATCCCCTTCTTTCTTCTGTCCATTCTAGTAGGTCATGTTAAGGCTTTATTTTTTTTTATCTTCTTTCAAGTCCATGGTTGGCACCGTTTTGCTTTACCATGGAGACCTAGGAGCAGTTTAGTTTCAATAACTCCTGTATCAATGGGATTGAGAGCACAGAGAATGTTAGCAGCCAGTGTGCTTGGGAATGTATGTGATGGAGTTGAATCTCAAGTGAGTTTCTCTGATGTCTTGTATCATTGGGGTTCCAGATCTGAACCTCCTTTATCCATACACCACTTGGTTCTCATCACAAGTGGGATAGGCTGTAGTGGCTCAGGCTTTCTCTTTTGCCTTCCTTGATGGATTCCCTGCCTATGTTATGTACCTGCTTCTCTGCCCTGGGATTCAGTGGAGTCAGAGTTCGAGCCTCCACTTCTATTCATCCTCTTCTCTCTAGAGAAGGGTTGTCTTCTCTCTAGAGAAGTGTTGTAATTATACCACACCATCATTTTCCTAAGCCCCAAGTCACTCAATTCAGACACATCCTCACCAAACTCTTTTTACCTTTTTATCTTTGGTAACCATCTTAAAGTGTGTGATATAGTTTCTTACAGTTTTGGTTCACATTTTCCTATAAAACAGTGATGATGAGTGACTTTGAATATGTGTATAGGTTATCTGTATATTTCTCCTTTGTTCCTGCCCATGTTGAAACTGGTTGCTTTGTTTCTATTTTTTGTTGTTGTTGGCATTTAGGCATTCTATATGTATTCTGCAATTTTTTAAATTTCATTAGTTCCTTTTTATTCTGTTTGTGGTACTTTTTGGTGGACAATGAATTTTTTTGATGTTCAACTTGTCTATTTAAAAAATTTCCTGTGCATTTGTCATATAGGTAATGATTTACTTCTGGGACCTTTTTTTCAATTCCATTTTTATATGCCTGTCTGTATGCTAACACTAAATTTTTTTGATTATGGTAGGCTTGAAATTAAGTTTTGAAATCAGAAAATGTGAGTACTCCTTTTCTGTTCTTTATTTTTCAAGATGGTTTTGGTTCTTTGAGAGCTCTTAGGATTTCATGTAATTGCAAAATAAAATTTTCTATTTCTGGAAGAATGTTACTGGGTTTTTGACAGGGCTTATATTCAATCTGTATTTTTTTTCAGATATTTAATAATATTAATTCTTCTGATCCATTTAAATGGGCTGTGTTTCTCTTTATGTTTTAATTTATTTAATCAATGCTTTATATTTTTTTATTGTACAAATTTTTCATTCCCTTGATTGAGTTCATTCCTAATTATCTTACACTATGGAAGCTACTGTAAATAAAATTGTTTTGCAATTTCCTTTTCAAATTTTTCGTATACTGAACAGTCATATAAAGAAATTAAACTGATTTTGTGTGTGCTGACCTTGTATTCTATTATCCTTATTGAATTTATTTATTAATCTGTTGGTTTTATTTTGTATGAACTTTCTACATATAAGATTAAATCGCATGCATAGAGAAATATATTTACTTCTTTCTTTCCAATTGGTATGTCTTTTTTGTTTCTTGCCTTAATTGCTCTGAGAACTTCCAGTGTTATGTTGTATAAGTGTTATGAAAATTGATGTCCTTGCCTTACTCCAGAATACAGGAAAAAGATTCAGTGTTTCACCATTTAATATAATGTATACTGTGGGTTTTTCATAAACGTTTTCTAGCATTTTAGCTTCCTTTTATTGTCGCATATTTAGTACTTTGATGTTTTTCATATGAAATATAAATATTAATCTATTTTATTAACTAATTTGAGTGTAAAATACAAAATAGCATGTTTACCTTCTAGTTTGCAATTCATATCATACTTCTGTTTTTGGTAGTCATATCAATGACAGGGAATGAAACACTAATTTCAGAAATACTTCTCATAGGATTTCCAGTAGATCCAGATTTCCAACCTGTCATATTTACAATGTTATTGCTCATGTACCTGGTAACTTTACATGGGAACCTGATCGTCACCTATGCTGTCATTCCTGACTCCCATCTCCACATACCACATATTTCTTCCTCTCTGACCTGTCATTTGCAGACGTATGTCTCACCACCACCACCTTACCTAAGATACTGCAGAACATCCAGACACAAAGCAAGGTAATCTCTTATGTAGTAGGCATCACACAGATGTACTTTTTCATACTCTTTGGAGGACAGGATAACATTCTCCTGACTGTTATTGCCTGTGACTGCTTCATGGCCATATGTCACCACTGGACTACATAGTCATGAAACCCTGGGTCTGTGGCCTGCTGGTTCTGGTGTAATGAATCATGAATGCATTGAATTTATTATCATAAAATTTAATGGTGTTTAGGTTGTTATTTTATACAGATGTACAAATCCCACACTTTTTCTGTGAACTCAACCAGATGATCCAACTTGTCTGTTGTGATACTTTTCTTATAATGTAGTAATATATTTGGAAACTGTTCTGTTGATTGGTGGTGCCCTGGCTGGTATCCTTGACTCATACTGTAGACAGCTTCCTTTATACATAGAATTTTATACAATCAGGGCAAGAATAATTCATTTTCCAACTGTGCTTATCACCTTTCAGTGGTCCCCCTACTTTATCGTACTATCCTAGCAGTGTGTTAGCTCTGTGGTTCCCAGAGCTCTCCTTGAAGTGCAACAGCCTCAGTAATGTACACAGTGGTCACATCCATGCTGAAACCCTTCATCTACAGTCTCAGAAACAAAGACATAAAGGGGGCTCTGAAGAGATTACTCAGAGGGAAGAAGTATCTGAGATTATAGAATTCAATGTCTGGCAGGCAGAAATTGTGAAAGAAAAATGCCATACATTTTATTACCTCCCCCAATGTGTTCTTGGTTCCTTTGTCATAGATCAACTGCCCATATAGATGTGACTTTATTTTTAGGCTCTCAGTTTAATTCTGCTCTCTGTTTAGATTCTGATTCAATATTGTTTTGAGGATATTCTGGAGTGTAGTTTGAAGCCAAGAAGCGTGATTCATGCAGTGTTCTTTTTTTCTCCATATATCTATTTGAAAATTTATATTGGAAAATCAGAAAAACACTACAAAAGTGAACTGCATTATTTATAACTACCCTACACAAAGCTAATTCAAAATGGATCAGAGGTCTGTAATGTAAGATGAAGATTATAAAACAAATAATAGAAATTGTAAAAAATATTTCTATGACAGGAACCTTAAAGATGTCAGAAGCGACAACTACAGCAAGAAAATTAAAGCTAATCAATTTGGACTGTATCAAATGAAAATTTTAGGTGTAGCAAAATATATTACCATTAAAATGAAAAGGCAACCCACAGAATGGGATAAGATATTTGTAAAGCAGAAATAAGACAAGAGCTTAATCTCCCCAAAATAGCATGAAATCAAATTTTAACAACGAAAAGAAAAAAGTTCCACACAACATACAGGCAGAAGAGTTGAACGGATACCTTCCTACAGAAAACACACTAACTTTTGAAAAAATGCTTGACCTCACTGTCAGTGAAATGCAACTAAAAATACAGTATGATATCACTTTATAATAGCGAGAATGGCCTATACCAAAAGATAACAAACAAGAAGTGTTGGAGAGGGTGTGACATAAAGGGAACCTTCCTATACTGTTCTTGAGAATGTAAATTAGTGCAACCTCTTTAGAAAACAGCATGGGAGTACCTTGATAAAATAAAGATGGCTCTACTATTCAATTCAGAAACAATACATCTTGGCAAATATCCAAATAATACAAAATCACAAATTAGAAATATTTGCATCCCTATGTTCATGACAGCAAAATTCATAATAGCCAAGATGCTAAACAACAGATGACTAGATAAAGAAACTGGGGTCTATACACTTAATTGATTTATATGTAGCAGTCAAAACTGTAAGTTTTTCTTTTGAAACACTATGAATGAAACTGGTGATGATTATGCTAAGTGCAATAACCCACAAAGAAAAAGGACATTACAGAATGATTTCAGGCATAAGTTGAGTATAAAGAAACCAGGTAGAAAAGAAAAATCACAACAAAAATTTTAGGACACAAAATTTTGGCTATCAGGGGAGTTGGTGAAGTCCACAAAGAAAAAGCAAGGTGGTGGTGAAAGGATTAGACCCTTGGTGGTGTGTGTGGGAAGTGCACACAGACTGAGATGCTATTTCAATGTACTAAAATGCAAATGCCCATTTAAACAAAAGAAAGAGTAAAGCAATTAAAAAGTGAAAATCAAGTAGAAGAGTAGCATTTACAAGACTTCCTTTATTATACTTTCTGCTGTCCAACATTTTCCTTCTTTTTAATCTTCCAAATTTATTCTCAGTCTTGATCAGAAATATTTTGGAGACTCCTATTTGCCTCACATAGTGATGATTGTACTAGTTTCGTGGAATAAAGTGTATTAGTCAAATGGACTCTTCTTATATTTTTATTGCAGAAGAAATTCTGAAAATTTTTCACCTCAATGTCCATCATTCCTTTTAAATCACAGTCTTAACGACATTTTCTGATAAAGTTTACTTTATTATGCAAGTTTGTTTATAGCTGGTCATGGGGCTTATAATCATTATTACATTCCTGTTGTATTTTCAGTTCAGTTCTACAGCATTTGTCGGAATAGGAAATCAAAGACTGTGGCTAAATGCTCTAAATGAAATCTACACAGAAAAGCATTGATTTTGAATAAATTAATTGACTTAATGTGACTTTCAAATCATGACCTGAAACATGTTGTAGTAAATTCAGTCCTACCATGTTTTATTACTAATGTGATTTGATGGTGTATGTCTACTCATTGAATATTGGATACTAGGTGTCCATGACTCAGGGAATTTATTAACTGAAGGGTAGAATGTGTGTTTATTCTAGATAGAGTGTGCATTATTTGATTGGATGCTATTGTTGTCTCTACTTGAAAACATCCAGAGCTGTCTACAGTGATGATTCCTTCCATTGCCTTAAAATTAACATCTAATCCTTAAGAACAGTGTCATAAACATTTTGTTTTTAAACATCACACAGTGGAATTCACATTACAATGTGAATTCAAGCTATCATTTATTTATTTCCCTGTTAACTCACAACAATCCTTCTGATTAAAAGAATAGTCACATAGGAGTGTGAATTCCAGCCTGACAATGATTTGATAACAGACACCTGTGATTGAGGGTCAAAAATTATTCTTGTAAAAATAAATAGGTCATTCCAACTATTACCATTTACATGGAAGGAAATCTCATTGGTGGGAACTTTTGACAGATATTGAAATAAACATGGATATCCTGATAATCATACATGCTGCTTTCAAATATGTGAATAAATACCAAAGAGGAGAAAGAACAGATTATTAATGCCATACACTTAATTTGCATTGACTATTTCATGAGCAAATTGGATTCAAGACCTGTCATCCCCAAAGTAAACGTTAAGATAAAGCTTTGTTTAATTCACAGGGCAGTCTAATTTGGAGTCTTTTGGTATCTGCTGCTCTCCTGAGTCAGGTGGTACTTTGATATCTTTCACTTTGAGGGCTTTCAGGTTGTAGATTGGCCTACAGTAACTATAATTAGAAAAATCATACTCTGCTCCACATGTCATCTCCTCCTAGAACAGACTAGCTGAATGCATCGCATTCAGAGGCAGAGCCAAGAGACAAAAGCAAAATCTCACCAATGTCCCTTGAGACATAATATCATGTTCATAAAAACCTATTGGCCAAGGAAGGAAAGTATCCAAGTGCAGTCCAGATGCTAAAGTGCAGAAATAGACTTCACTTCTCAAGGAAAGAGCTTTATATTTACATGGAAATATTAATCAATACAAAATGGATGGTAAAACCAAATAAACCAAATCAAACAATGTAGACTGTAGTCTATAGAATCCAATCAGTGATGACCATAAGGGAAAGAGTAGGAGATGGGAAAATTAGGTAAAATGTGACAGTTACATGGTAAAGGATATAATTGGGCTGTTGGTAGTGAAATTAATGTACTATGTACAGATTCTGATTTATAATGATGCCCCCCCTTAAACATATATAAAGCTGATAGAATGTTCCTTGAATAAAATTAAATAAAAAGTTATCTTAAATAATGAAAAACAAGGTAGTTTATAGTTTGAGTCCATCTTGGCAAATGATCCAGCAAAAGTATAATTTTCTAGTCAGTATTTCACTTCAATTCAGTAATTCAATTCATTGGATTTCTTCCAACTTAGAACAACGACTCTTTTACCACCATCTTCAGGAATGAATGAATTTATTAGTGGGTAGAGTGAGAATTGAACCAAAATACTTAATGAGAAACATGGAAGTTCTACCTCAGGAGGTCAAGGTTCCCTAGATTTAAATGTTCTCTTACCTCCAGCTCACCCTTTTTAGACAATTGAAATAAACCATTTCCTTGTAATACCTCACTGAGTTCAGAAATCTAATGTCTGACACATTTATAATAGAGCCAAGGATATTTTATTTCATTTATACTATTTGATGTCCTATATATCCCAGTAAGTGAAGTAGGGAAGTATAGGGAAAGGATGAATGGATCGGCCTGCAGATAACCTAGGGAAGTAAAGATGGACATGTTATAAGAAAGATCGTCATGTGGAAAATTCTGCACAGCTTTACTACAGAGTGTACTTGAGTTTCTCTCAGGTCAAGTACAGACCTCTGCTTTTACCTTATTCTTCAAATACCAATTTCAAGAACTGCTCTATTTTATAGCAGGATTTTTGCTTCTCTAGTTCTAATCTTTGTTCATTTTGTCATTCCCAATCCTGTGCTAATGGTTATAATTTAAATGAGGGTTAAATACCTTCTTCACCACTCGAACAGTGATTTCATCAAAGTATAATATTCCCACATACAGGTCACATTTTAAATATTCGACTTGATTAATAATCTCAAAGAACTATGACTCTAGCATTATACAGCGACACTTTCTGTATAACTGTAGTGTAACATTAGAACATGACCTATGCCGACCTGGAAGAATGGGTTCTGTACCTGGCCAGCACTGATCATGGACCTGAATGTAACAGATGCACTTTCTGGGATGACGACTACCTTCTGATTCAACCCAAGATATCCTGCCCTGGAATCTAGCTGTTCTTGTCCACTCACTACTGTCCATACGCTGCTATCCTTTCTAAAAGTGGCTCCCTCATTGTTGACCACATGTTAACTTTTGAAAAAATGCCCAACAGCCACCATTAGGAGGCAGATTCCTTTCTGAGCAGCCCCATTAGGAGTTCTCTGTTGTGAATATAATAAAGGCTATGTCTTTGTCACCTGTTTCTTCTCATGGTTTCCTTGAACTATCCCCTAGGAAGAATTTTACTCTAATTGGACACCTGTGAAACAATCATACAGTATATCTTAGTTAATATAAATCTCATTTAATATGGTCTTCAAAATTGTTGGATGTGGTTATAGATCAAATATTCTTACTATATAGTGTGCATGATGTGCCTGTATCACACTGTATGTAGTCATCTTTTTCTTTATATGCAAGGGTTAATTATTTTTATAAACTTTGACTTAAACAGGCATTTACTGCAGTGCACTTGGCTATATGTATGATGACTATGACTGTTTTCTACAAGAGTACTGTTTACATTTTGTACCAAAGTATGTGCTACTCTTTGAAAATTGATATGCACCCAAATGCTCCATATCTGTATTTGGGTAGTTAAAAATATTGTCTCTACCTCTAATATAATGATAAAATTATTATCTTTGAAAAATTATTATGTGTTTTGTGATTTTATTTTTCTCAGAAAAAAAACCACTCGGGAAGAAATGTTTGTTATAAATTCTTCCCATTATGTTGTCTTTTGCAAATCATTTGAAGAAATGCTTCTTTATTATTTTTATACTTCATTTTAGCTAAAATTATTTCATATCTTTTTAAGATTCTTATGAGGTTTAAAAAGTTATGTGGAGATATAACTGTCTTAAAATATTCTGTAAGCTTAAGGCGAGCAAAAGGATGTATGGAAGCCATAAAAATGATGAACTACCTAGTTTACTGTGGTGTCTGGATGAGTTTTCACATTGGATTAGTGAAAGTGATGACTGTAGTTTTAGTCAAAAAGAAGAAAAAATACTTAGTATCATAAGCTTCTTTTGAAAAGAAATTAATCTAAGGTAAAGTCCAAATATTACAAATCAAAGCTGAGGAATAACATTGGCTGAGAAAGAAAATGACAGGGGGAAAACCCTTTAATACCAGTTATCACAAAACTTTAATGGTGTGAATCATATAAACTGTAGAGAGACATGTAAATCAAATAAACAGAAATGGTATGTCTTCATAGTTGAATCAGAGAGTAAAACATTTGGCACAGACTTTAGTCATGTCTCTCACTTGCTCAGCAATAGGGTAATTGGTGTTTCATTTCTTTTCCGAAGAATCTTTTCAGCACCCCCCTTATGTCTTTGTTCCTGAGACTGTAGATGAAGGGATTCAGCATGCGTGTGACCACTGTGTACATCACTGAGGCTGTTACACTTGAATGTGAGCTGTGGGAATCAGTAGAGCTAAAATACACACCTAGTCCTGTGCAATAAAACAGGGAGACCACTGAGAGGTGAGATGCACACATGGAAAATGCTTTATACTTCCCCTGAGCAGTTGAGATCCCACGTATGGCAGAAACTATCTTAGAGTAGGAGTAAAGGATACCAGTCAGGGGACCACCACCTAGAAAAACAGCAACAAAATATACCACCAAGTCATTGACAAAAATGTCAGAACAGGCGTAATGAACCACTTGATTGAGTTCACAGAAGAAGTGAGGGATATTCACATCTGCGCAGAAAGACAACCTCAACACCATCAAACTTTGTAACAAGGAATGCAGAGCACTCATGACCCAGGACCCCAGGACCAGCAGGCCACAGAACCGGTGGTTCATGATGACTGTGTAGTGTAGTGGGTGACAGATGTCCACGAAGCGGTCATAGGTTATCACGGTCAGGAGAAAGTCATCCTTTCCTCCCAAGAGCATAAAAAAGTACATCTGTGTGATGCATCCTGCATAGGTGATAACTTTGCTCTGTGTCACGAAGTTCTGCAGCATCTTAGGAATGGTAGTGGAAGTCAAACAGATGTCTACAAAGGACAAGTTGGACAGGAAGAAATACCTAGGTGTGTGGAGATGGGAGTCAGAGATTGTGGCCAGGATGATGATCAGTTTTCCCAAGATAGTGATCATATACATGAAGAAAACAATGCCAAATACTAGGGACTAAATTTTTTGTTCATCTCCCATAAGGAGAAACTCTGAAATTCTCATGTCATTGCCTGGTTCCATGTGGTGGAGGTGACTACAAAGAAAAAAAATAAAGAAGGGTGTCTAATGGTCCTAGACACACACATCATTGTTTAGTGGAATTGCTATAACATATTTTTGGGAAATAAATTAGAATAGTTACTGTATGGATTCAGTTCACTTATGGAATCCTATTTAATATCTTATTAGCAACTGTCCAATCTCTGTTTCTTCTATTTGATGTTATGCATTTCACAGGCTAAATTCTTTCATACATTTGAAAAATATATGACTACCCTTTCCAATGATGTTGAAAGAATATTAACAATAAGTTACAGGGTATGTCAGATTTTGACAAGTGATAGGAAAAAATGAATGCTGATATGTCGAATTTCTGAAGATATGGTATAATTTTTATGGATGTTTAGGAAAGACCTGATTACATCACCTTTTATGAGGAAACACACACATAAGAGATCTTGTGTCAAGAGTGTATCTGAAGAAATGTGTTCCTGTCGAGAGAACAGTCAATGTGAAGACTGAAAAAAGGTGCTTATTTTAGTTTAAGAAAGGAACCAATTTATTGGGAATGAGATAAAGAGTATGAGGAGAACGTCTCAGAAGTTGTTGAAGAATGAAATGTTTCTCTTTCTACTGCTGAAATTTTTTATAAAATTCCTTCATCTAATGTTATAAATGTGTTACAAAGGCATTCTGAATATTTAAATTATCACTCCATTATTGTATGTTGATTAAATTCTGACCTCAGTAATATGAGAGTCATCTTGGAATACATGAAGCTATGGTTTTCCTGCCCCAACTTGTCCTATTAACAAGAAACGCAAACACATTCTTACTCTTTCTTACTCTATATCTCTTTCTCGCACACAGAAACACACACACTGCAGAGTCTGGTCCATGGGCTGTCTTGGCTCTCTGACTTTCTTACCCCAACAACCATAACTAGCCTAGATGTTGATATAAATACATTCATCAGTTCACAAATTCTTTCCTTCATTCCTTCAAGGAATGTAAAAATGGTACCAGGAATCCAGTTTGGAAGCTCCTGGGGTTCCTTGGACTAGGGTATCCATACTTTATTTTTTGCCTTCATTTAAAGGAATATTAAAAGTGTTCAATTAAGAGACACAAAGAGAGAGAGAGAGAGAGAGGAGGGAATCAGGATGGAATGAGAAAGGACAGGTTGAGGGTGAATGATTAATAAAACTATGGGCAAAAGAAATAAACAATTCACAAAGGAATATATAAGTGAAAAAAATAATGTTTTTATATGAACCAATGTATGTATATATTCTTTAACTGTCTTTCATTCTCCACAGTATTGACCATCACTCCATACATGGGATCTGTACCCTCATGTAGGATGTTTAGAGCATCCCGGGATCCACCCACCCCTTCCTCGTGTGGTTGTCTGAAGTTTGCCTGAATATTCCTCTGAATACCTGGGGACACAACTTTGATATTCTAATAATTTAGTAAAGCAAATGAAATATCATCTATGTCATGTGTAAATGTGCCATGTGTAAATGGCACCACATAATGAAATGTATGTGACACTGACTGATGAACCCATTTTTTTGCTAGTGATTACTGAAATGTCGGTAAGGTAAATTTGAATATACAGGAAAGTTAGGATATTGGATAAAATTATTAGTGTCGGAACTATATAGCAGTCTGGATGCTCACATATGTCCTTTTAAACATTGAATTAAAAGTTTGAGAGCACTAACAGCCTGGTGGCAGGTGTGATATGAAGTTCACACAGCGATCTGCATTTTAGTATCCTAAAAAACATGTAACAATGTCAACAAAGGACATAACAATGGAGAAAGCTTTGTGTAAAGTGTTAGAATGTTTCACATAGTAAGAAAACATTTAACTATGACACTTTGAAATCACTTATGACAAAATGACTGTAATCTAAAACAAGCAAGTGAAAGAAAAGGTATTCCATAACAATAATTTAATTACTGTGGCATGGGTTATTAATTCTTGATACCACTAGCAAAGACTTGGACATAAAAAATAAATCAGAAAATCTTTTAAAATGTCAGGATATTGCAGTATCTATGTTCTAATAATTTTTAAAAGGAAAAGCACAGGCAGGAATGAAGGCAGTAGGCAGGTAGTAAGTACTTGTGAATAAGAAAAAAAGCATTTTATTTTATTTAGTTTTTCATCTTAGTTGTCTCCCTGGCCCCGGGTCTTGAACCAGGGACCTTGGGATCTATGTAGACTCAACTAGTCGACTAAACTGATAGATCAACGGGCATACCCTAAGTTGTATTTTTAATACATGGAATATGGGTTCAAAATACATGCATAGATGAAAAGGTAACTGCTAGTCTAGCTTAATGAAGAATGCACTCAAACTGAAGTCTTCAGACAGTGCAATGTTTGGAAATTGCAGAAGAACAAAAGGACCAGTATCAACAGAGATATGGACAGAAGTTGGAAAATGTGTAATGCATGATTTATAAGTACCAAGTATCAGAAAAAATATTTTTATTTGTGAGATCTTTAGTTGTTCAGTTATAAAAAATAAAATCGAGCAACAGAAAGTGGTACATTGTGCATTTTAGCACACACAGTTTATAAATTATGCATTATGAAAAATACTCAATCACAAAATTTTTCAGTCCTTTGTTAAATGAACAATAAAAACAGAAGTAGTAAAAAAACTCACTATACAGAGGCAAATAATATTTTCAATAAAGCAATTATTTTGCTTAATAATCACACATATTTAATCAAGGCAAAGCAACTTCTTTAACATGCTCTTTTTCTTTCCTAAATAAAATACCTTTCAATGTGAATATCAAGAGAGGCGATATGTGCAATGTATATCACAGGTATTTCTGGTGCAAAATATATCACCTGATTGGTTAATTATTTGTCCTCAGAATATATACTCAAAGATACTTACTCTTAAAAAGTACTCAACAGATTACTGCTTCTCTCTCTGCAGCCAACAAAATACATATTTCTCTATCCAAATGCTTGCACACTTTTTGAACTGAAAGTTCATTTTTACTAGAAGGACTTAACACCTCTCAGTACCTCTCCTACCCTGGCTCCTATGACCACAACTGAACTGTCAGCATTGACCCTTGCATTGCCAAATTTAGTATTTAATTCTCTTTTGGTATATTAAGTTATGTTATTAGCTAGTAAGCAAACAACTTCTGTGATATGGGCTCTGGACTAAGTTAGATTATATCTCAATAAACTTAGGTCAGTGTTCTTACGTCCATTCCCTTTCACAAACTCCTGCAGCATTTAATGTGATTTCACTAACCTGGATTGGGACTTTGAGAGGATGCTCTCAACGTCAATGTCCAAAATCCTCCAGGATAGTTGATGATGGAGATTGAAGCTCTGAACCCAGACAAAGCAATAGAAAGGAAGAAAATATTGACCCCTCAGTAGAATTAGGGCTCTAAAAGTAGCACTTTTGTCTTTTCTGTGACAAGACTGTACAGCTGAGGGTCTGCAGACAGGAGTATTTACACTCCTACACTTGCTCATTAGCTACTTTCTCTGAATCCTGGTACTGTAGCCTCTAAGTAATTGATTTCCCTGTGGATCCTGGTATGGACAGAATGGAATATTTATTGCTCTGTCTTTGTTCCTAGGATACAATGGTATCATTTAAGAGTTCAGCTTTTGTTTCTTTATCCTTGAAATCTCCTGTCTTCTAGATATTTAAACTCTCACCAAACTTATTAAAGCCTTGTTAAAGTTTTTTACAATGTCAGATTGAAGCTTCTCTTTTCATTAGGTCATTTGAACCTCAAATTATTGATATCTGATGAGTGATACTTAATCTGCAATCGTAAGAAATTATTTCCCCCTCTTTAGAAGGGACACAATTTTTTTCTAATTATAAAATATTTGGGGTGCTCTTCTTGTGTTCCTGATACTTATAGGAAAACAAATAGGAAATTCTTTTATATCTCAAATTAAAGCCTGTCATATGTTCCCTCTTTATATATGACTTGTCAGTAATAAGTGATACATTGATGTATATTTAGGCTGCTGGTATAAACAGTCTAGGATTTGTCTGATTATAATTTTAAGGTGGGTTTTCAGTGAGATATTTTTATGAGGTACTCCATTTGAGGAATGAGACTTAAGGAATTTAATGTTCTTATGAAAATGTAAGTGGAGTTTTGGATGAATATTAATTTTTATTCTGTCTGCCTGAATCTGGATGTGTTTCTTAACCAGAAAATCATTTTCACCACGGGAGATCTACTTGACAATTTCAGAAGATACTGTTAATACCTACAATAAATATTGTGACAGCTGACTCAAATAATTTATCAACTGCAAATGTCAACAGTGTAAGGTGAGAAGAACCTTTTCTCACCAGAATTTCTCCAACATCATTTTGCTGAAAAGGTGCCCCCAAATAATTTCACTTTATATTACAAATCAAATTCTGAGTCAGCATGCTCTCCATTGAGAGAAGGCCTATATTTCTAACCTCATCCCCGATCCTGCCCCCACCACCTTTGAGCTGCTAATGCTGAATATGCAGGTGTGTGGGTTGTGTTGTGATCAGCCAGGATGTGTTCTTCCTGTAGATTCTGACATTGATAATCTAGGTATACTGCATCAACTATTTTCTTTGCAGTTTTTAAATAGAAGTGTAGGGATTTTCACTCAATATAGAGTTTGTGATAGATTTGTGTTTGATTCTTCTAAACATGATGATTCTTTTTTGTTCAACAATGATCACTTTAATATATCAACCTCATATAATTTGAAACTATGTTTTAGGTAATGATTTTGAAACAATGTAAGTCAAAATTATATGACATGTCATGTTTTGAGAGGTGATTGAAGAAAATGAAAGAGACATTAATTGTGTGAAGATAAACTTTTCCTGCATATTTAGGGAACACCTGGTTATAGCAGCTTGTTTGAAGAAAAGCCATTAATAAGTGACTCCGTGTCATGTATGATATGGGAATTGTGCTCCTGAACAAGAAATAGTATGAAGACTCTAAGAAATGTGCTTGCTTTAGTTTAAGAAAAGGAAACCAGTTTGCTAAGAATGACATAAAGAGAAAATGAGGAGAACTAGTCAGAAATTGTTGAAGAATGAAATGGTTCTGTTTCAACTATGGAAATTTTGTGATACAAAAAGTCCCTCATCTAGAAATTTATAAAATGGTTAAAAAACTATGCTGAATTTTTAAGTGGATCAGTCCAGTCTCTTCTGTCATTTCAGTTGTGACTTCAATACTATGGGAATCTCCTTGGAATATATGAGCTAAAGCTTCCCTGCCGCAAGAACTTCCCCTATCAACAAGAGACATCTACCTGACGTATTTTCTTTCAAAATAATGACACTTCTATAACCAGTCTACTATTCTGTCATGGGTGTTTTCTCCCATCACCCAGGCAGCCACTATTTTGACCATAATACTGTGCAGCGACACTGGCTGTATGTTAAAAGCATCATAAAGTGCATCTCAGTTAATGCGTCTTATTTTACATTGTTTTCAGTATTTCTGTATGTGATTGTAGATCAACTATTTTATATAGTTTTATAGTATTCAATATGTACAGTTACCTTATTCTAGGTATCCATCAATTTTTATAAGCATGGCTTAGTTATTCATTCAAATTTGACTTGAAGAAGTCGGCATTTACTGGCTATGCCTATGATAAATCAATATGATTGCTTTTCTGCAAGAAAACAGTCTTCATTCTATCCAAAGCATATACTGATGATTCCTGATCGTTATGCCCAGAAACTTCTTACTTCTGTATTTGTATTTTTTTCATACCTCGAATTTAAAGATCAAATGATGCAAATCCCTCACTTGAAAAGTATTATTTCTGCTTTTTGTTTTTACTTTGTTTATTTCAAAATCAAACCCCAGCATATATAGAAGAAATGGCTGTTTTCAACATTTCTCATCATGAAGTGCTTTGATAAACATTTCAAGAAATACTTCTCTATTATTTTATCCTTTATTTTAGCTAAACTTATTTCATACATTTTTTCTTTTTTTGATTCTTATGTGATTAAAAAGTTATGGAGATACAATAGACCTAAAACAAGATGTAAGCATAATGTGATCTAAAGGAAGCATGGATATGTATACACATAATGAACCACATACATTGCTGTGGTGTCAGAATGAGTTTTTATATTGGAGCAGTGCAAGTCATGACAGCATTTTCATCAAAAATAATAAAAAAAAATAATGATTTCATTTCAGATGGAATTAATCTATGGAGATCCATGATCCCTTGACATAAATAGGAATATCCAAATATTTATGAAATAAGTTGGGGATAGCATTGATTGACTAGGAAATGACAGGGAAAAACTCTTCAATATCAGTTTTCAGAAAACTTCAATTGTGAATTACGTAAATTGTACAGAGATATCAAAATCAAATAAATATAAGTTATAGGAAATAAATAGAAGAGGTATGTTTTCAAATTTAATTCAGAGATTGTAACATTTGGCTCAGACTTCATCCTGCACTCACCGGCATTTATTCAGCATTAGGGTAATTGGCACTATTATGACATCATCCCCAAAGATGCTTTTTAGAGCCCCCTTGATGTCTTTGATTTTGAGACTATAGATGAAGGGGTTCAGCATGGGTGTGACCACCGTGTACATCACTGAATTTGCAGCACTTGAGTGTGAGCTGTGGGAACCTGAAGAGCTAAGATGCACTCCTATGCTTGTGCAATAAAATAAAGAGACCATTGAGAGGTGAGATGCACACATGGAAAATGCTTTATACTTCCCCCGAGCAGTTGAGATTCCATGTATGGAATAAACTATCTTAGAGTAGGAGTAAAGGATACCAGTGAGGGGACCACCACCTAGAAAAACAGCAACAAAATATATCACCAAGTCTTTGACAAAAATGTCAGAACAGGCGAGATGGACCACCTGATTGAGTTCACAGAAGTGAGGGATATTCACATCTGCGCAGAAGGACAACCTCAACACCATCAAACTTTGTAACAAGGAATGCAGAGCACTCATGACCCAGGACCCCAGAACCAGCAGACCACAGAACCAGTGGTTCATGATGGCTGTGTAGTGCAGTGGGTGACAGATGTCCACGAAGCAGTCATAGGCCATCACGGTCAGGAGAAAGTTATCCATTGCTACAAAGAGCATAAAAAAGTACATCTGTGTGATGCATCCTGCATAGGTGATGACTTTGTTCTGTATCCAGATGTTATGCAGCATCTTAGGGATGGTGGTGGAAGTGAAACAGATGTCTACAAAGGACAGGTTAGAGAGGAAGAAGTACATGGGTGTTTGGAGATGGGAGTCAGAGATGACAGACAGGATGATGAGCAAGTTTCCCAAGACAGTGACTATGTACAGGGGGAGGAAAATCCCAAATATGAGGGACTGCATTACTGGTGAACTGTGAACTGCATAAGAAGAAATTCTGAAATTCCTATATCATTGCCTGGTTCCATGTCTTGGAGGCACTATCAAAAAAAGAAGAAAAGAAATGGCAAATATTTGTCATATACACAGACATCATTCCTTAGTGGAAATGTTATAATTTTTATTTTCAGGAAATAAATAAATTAGAAAGATTAATATATGAATTCAGTTCATTTATAGATCCTATTTAATATCTAATTAAGAAACTGTCTAATCTGTTTCTTCCTTTGATATAATGTTTTTCACATGTTTAATAATTTCATGCATTTGAAAAATATATGGCTCCTATTTCTAATGATGTGAAAGAAAATAGAAAAAATGTCACAGAATTTTGACAGGTATAGAAGAAAATTAAAGCAGGCATATGAAATATTGAGGATATTGTGTAATTTTTAATTCATGTTCAGGGAAGGCCTGGCTGCATCATGTTGTTTGAAGAAACCTACATGCAAAAAAAGCTATATAAAGAATGTATCTGGGGAAATGTGTTCCTGCCAAGGGTACAACCAGTGTGAAGGCTCTGAGAAAGGTGCTTATTTTAATTTAAGAAAGTAAACAATTTTTGAGTAGGAGACAGAGTGAATAAGGGAGAAAGTGAGAATTTGTTGAAGAATGAAATAATTCTCCTACTGCTGAAATTTTGTTATAATAGTCCTTCATGTAAAATTTTATAAAATTCTTACAAAGTTGTTGTGAATGTTATATGATCACTCCAGTACTGTCTGTTGATTAAATTCTGGCCTCAGTATTATGAAAGTCACCTCAGAATATATGAGCTATGGTTTCCATGTCTAAGACTTGCCCTATCAAAAATAAACTCTCTCTGTGTCTCTCAATTGCTCTGCCTCTCTCTCTCTCTCTCTCTCGCTCTCTCTTTCTCACACACACACACACACACACACACACTGCAGAGCCTGGCTTCCTCGCTGTGTTTAGTCCTTGAATTACCCAACAACAATGATTAGCCTAGATTGTGACACAATTCACACTCATCAGATCACAAATTCTTTCCTTTGAGGAATGTATAATTGGTATAAGGAATTCCAGTTTGGAAGATTCCCAAGGTTCCATAGACTTGGGTATCCCCACAGAGGGTTACTTTATTTTTTGCCTGTCTTTAAAGGAACATTAAATGGTTTTCATTTGAGAGAAAGATAGAGAGACAGAAGGAGAGAGAGGGAGGAGAGAGAGAGGAGAGAACCAGATAGGATAGGAAGGGATAGGATAAGTGTGAAAAAGATGTAATAATTCTGGGGCATTCCAAGTGACACTGAGCACTTAAAATTTAAAGCTTTCTTGCTTTTGACAACATTCTGATTGACTATATTGTCTTAATGTTTATCAAGCACGATATTAGGGCAAAATAGCTTTGGTCCCAGGATATAGTGTTATTTTCAGTGAACAAACCTGGCTGGCTGAACAGTTAAGAAAAAATGGGCAAAAGAAACAAACCAACAATTCACAAGAGGAAATGGAAAAAAAATGGACATTTTATATGAAACAGTATATTTTTCTTCTGTGTCTATTTCATATGTATTTTTAAGATTCTGTTGTAGATGAGGGAATACTCTATCTCTTCTACCTATGTACACCATTTTTTGTTGTTATGGGATTTAGAGTGACATCTTATTTTTGTTGTGCTTTAGATCAGTCCAGTTGGCATACTCTAGTCCTGGTTTGATTTAATTTGTGCATTAATTGTTCACCCCAGCTCATATTCTATAAGATCACGCTCACCTCATGACAATGCAAAACTTTTTATCTGAGTAAGCTCTTTCAGTTCTTTTAGAGGACATAATGTCATACCTACTTTCATCTCAGTGTATTGTAAATTCAACAATATAATGTGAAGACTTCATGTACATTGCTCACCTTATTTTTCGATGAAGGTATGGGATTATACATGCATTTATAGAGAAAAAAATCTAGAAAAATGAGAAGTTACCACATAAAAATCATGAGAGCAAATTAAATAAGCTAGAGTAGTCTATACATCAGTATACATTAGATGGAGCATCAAAAGCAAATAAAAAATTCAAAGATGAATTGAGCAATATCAACATGGATTATGAATCAGCAAGGATCTTGGCATAAGATAATATAAGACAAATGTACATAGAACTTTCTCACATAGTGCTGTTATTATAAATTTTTTAGAATGTATAAGCAATTAAATCTTAATATATATGAATATTTAGTATCTGAGAAATTTTTATTTTAATCTAGTTGGGAAATGTTTTATAAAAGCTGATATAAATAATCCCTGGAATGAAATGAAGTGACTCTGTTTCACAGAGTTTTATTCATGTTTATTTAAAATTTTCAATTCTCTAGAATTATTTATTTTAATTGCTACATGTTTTTTAAGATATTGTCTTTGCACCTCAATATGTGCATATCTATTAAAACTCAAAGTCCATGGAAACTCATGGTAAAGGGTAGATTTCTGGGGAACTTTGAAAATAAACACATGAAATATTTAGGTGATCATCAACATCCTAATTAAGGCAAGAAAATTAAAAGTAAGACGGCAGACATATTTAATAATATATACTTGAAAGTGATTCATTATTAATATTTCCAATGAATACTCCAATTGAGAAACAAGAATCTGTAAAAATCACTCAAAATATTGCAAATTATAGAAAAATAGGCATGTAATATATGGACTTGCGAACATTAATAGAAAATGAACATAGAAATGAACACAGAAATCCTTTTTCATCTTGAGCATTAATTTTTTAAAAATAACGAGAATTTTCTTCCATCCACACCAGACTGGGGATAAATTTAGACGGTAGAGTTGATGTGGTGGAAATTTAAAAGAGGCCAAAAGGAAAATCTTTGAACTCAAAATTCTGAACTGTCAGAACTTTGTGGACAAAACCTTCAGATTGACATATTATGTGTGTGTATATATATGTATAAATATATATATATATATATTCTTTTACTCAGGTTTTCAGTCTCCACACTATTGACCTTCAGTCTCAGAGGTGGGATCTGTCCTTCATGTAGGATGTTTAGAACATTCTGGGATACAATCACCTTTCTCTTGTGTGGCTGAATGAAGTGTGTCTTAATATTGTTCTAAAATACTCTGGGGACACAACTACTTTGGTAGATATTTAGTCTTAACTATGTTCCCATAAACTGAAGATATGGTATTCTAGCAATACAGTAAAAAGCAAATGAAATACTATCCACATTGTAAATGGCACAGCCACACCATGAGATGGATGCAGCACTGACTAAAGAACCCATGTTTTTGCTAGGTGATTAGAGAGAAGTCTGTAAGGTACTTTTGAATAAATAGCAAAGGAAGAATAGTGAATAAAAAAAATTAGTGCCCAAACTATATGGCAACTGGATGTTCATATATGTCCTTTGGAACATTAAATTTAAAATCTGAGAGCACTAACAGTCTGGTGGTGGCTGTGAAATGAAGTCCACGCTGTGATCTGCTTTGCAGTATCTTAGGCACATAACATAGTAATTTCAACAAAACAATGGAGAAAATTTTGTGTAAAGTATGAGGATGTTTGTATGTATCACCTAGAAAGAAAACATTTTACTGACTAAAATTGCTTATGACAAAATGGCTGTAATCCAAATTAAGCAAGTGAAACTAAAGATATTCCATAACCATAATTTAAGGACAGTGGCATGTGTTATTTATTTGAGATATCACTTGAAAATATTTAGACACAAAAGAATAAATCAGAAAATATTAAAATGTGAGGAGTATGCAGTATCTATATTCCAACAATTTTTAAATGGTAAGGTGCAGGCAGGAATGAAGGTAGTAGGCAGGTAGTAAGAATGATGAGAAAAAAAACATTTTATGGTGTTTAGTTGTTCATCTTGTTTGTTTCCCTGGCCCCGGGTATCTAACCATGGACCTTGGCACGTATGCGGGCTCACCTAGTCGACTAAACAGTTAGGTCAACAGGGCATACCATAAATTGAATTTTTAATCATGGCCTATGGGTTCAAAATATGTGCATAGATGAAACGCTAATTACAAGTCTAAGTTATTGAAGAATGTATTCAAGATGATGTCTTCAGATGATGCAACGTTTGGCAATTGCAGAAGAGCAAAAGGACCAGGAGTAATAGATGCGGACAGAAGTTGGAAATGTGTGTAACATATAATTTATAGCACCAAATACCAGAAAAACATTTTTATTTAAGTTAGAGCTTTTGTTGTTCAGTTATAAAACATCAAAATGATCAATGGAGATTTGTACATGACTTGTGCATTTTAGTACACAGTTTATAAATCACATATTATGAACAGACACTCATACTTACATAGAATGTTTCAGTTCATTGTTGAATGAATATAATAAAAACAGAAGTAGCATGAAAAACTCAGTATATGGAAGCAAAGAACTAACAAAATATTTTCAAGAGACATTAATTGATTTACTAATTCACACATATGTAATCAAGGCAAAGTAACTTCATTTACATGTTCTTTTCCTTTCATAAATAAGATACCTTTTAATTTGAATATCAAGAGAGAGGCGATACGTGCAATGTATGTCACAGGTATTTCTGGTGTGATATAATATTGCCAATCATGATTGATTAATCATTTGTCCTCAGTTTGAATACATAGTCAAAGATATTCAATCTTAATAAGAACTCCATTGATTACTGCCTCTCCCGCCACAGCTAACAAAATACATATTTCTCTACCCAATTCATTGCACATTTTTTAATATTCAATTTTTACTAGGGCTTACACTTCCCAATCTCTCTCCTAACTGGTCTCCCAAGACCACAACTGAATTGCCAGCATTGACCTTTGCATTGCCAAGTTCAATATTTACTTCTCTTTTGGTATATTAAGTTATTTTATTAGTTAAGAAGCAAACACCGTCAATGATCTGGGCTATGGACTAGTTTAGATTATCTCTCAGTAAACTCAGGTCAGTGCTCTTACCTCCAATCCCTTGACTAACTTCTGCAGCATTTACTGGGCTTACACTAACCTGGGTGAAGTCTTTGAGAGAAAGCTCTCAACATCAGTGTCCAAAATCTTCCTGGATAGATGATGGAGAATGAAGCTCTGAACACAAACAATGCAACAAAAAGGAGAAAATTATTGACCCCATGCTCATAATTATGGCTCCCAAAGTAACACTGTTGTCCTGTCATGACCAAACTGTGCAGCTGGGGATAGGCAGAGAGAAGTATTTATGCTCCTTCGTCTGCTCATTAGCCACTTTCCCTCCCTCCTGGGACTTTCAGATCTACCTAATTTATTTCCCTGTGGACACTGATCTGGACAGAAAGATATTTTTCCTATTCTGTCTCTGTTCCTAGGAGATAATGTTGTCAATTATGAGTTGAGCTTATTTATTTTATTTATCTGTATTCAAGGGATATTACATTTTGACAATGACTTGTTTTGACATATGCAGTGTATTTTTACACTTATAAATAGCATAGTAGGTTTACTAATATTCTCCCCTTTTTTTCTCCTTTGATTACAGTTAAATCTCTTCATCCCATTTTCCCCACCTTTCCCCATCATTTTGTTACCCCATGATTTGCTTTTTTCCCCCTCTCATCACTGAATCCATAGTTTTTTGGAGTAGTGTTCTCTCTCTCTTTCTCTGATTCTTTCTCTCCTCCCCATTTTTAGTGTTGTTTAATTTATGACATTCATTTGTTTCCTCTTTACACATCATATGTGTGCTATCATACAATGACTGTCCTTCTGGTTTATCTCACTAAGAATTATTCTCTCCAGGTCCATCCATGTTATTGCAAAGGGCAGGATATATTCCTTTTGATGGCTATATGGTATTCCATTGTGTATATATGTACCACATCTTCTTTATCCACTCTGCTGTAATTAGACATTTAGCTAGTTTCCAGCTCATAGCTATGTGAATTGTGCAGCAATTAAGTTGGGGGTGCATATATCTCTTCAGATTAGTGTTTTGTTTTGTTTTTTTAGGGTAAATGTTCAGTAGGGGAGTAACAGGATCACATGGAATTTCTGTTCTCACGTTTATAAATACGCTCTGTACTGCTTTCCAGAATGGTTGCATCTCTTTACATTCCAACCAACAGTGAATTAGAGTTCCCTTTTCTCCACAACCTCTCCACTTATTTCCATTTTTTAGGATAATAGCGATTCTTACCAGCATGAGGTGGTATTTCATTTTTCTTTTGATTTGCATTTTCCTGATGACAAGAGAAGTATAGCATCTTTTCATGAAACTGTTGTCCATTTGTATGTCTTCCTTAGAGAGGTGTCTATAAAGGCCATCATCCCATTTTTATTGGATTGCTTGCATTTTTGTTGTCCAGTTTTTTGACATATTTCTATATCTTAGATACTAATCTCTTATTTTCAAATTATTATTCCATATGTTTTACCTTTCAAACTTATGTCTGTGATTCATTTTTATTATTTTTCTGTATTGTGTTATACAGTGATCTCATTTCATTCTTTTGCATGTGGTTCTCCAGTTTTCCCAATACCATTGTGAAAAACAATTTCTTAATCCATCATATGCTCTTTTCTCATTTTCCATAAATTACCTGACCATAGGTGTCAGTTTTTATCTCAAATTCAATTCTATTCCATTGATTAAATATGTTTTTCCAGTACCATGCAGTGTATTTATTAATTGATTTTATTCAAGAAATGTATTTTAACATTAACTTCATTTGAGGTATGCATGATAGAAAATTTGCACCTGTATATAATACTGCAGTTTTACCACTGTTTCCCCTTTTCCTCCACTATAAATTATTCCCACTTACCCCATTCCTCCATCTTTTCTTGAAATCTCTGATTTGCCTTTATTTACCCCACTAAAAATCTATTGCTGTTTCAATTAGTTCTTTTTTTTGAAGTGTATTATTTTTGAATTTTGATAATCTGTTTGCTTTCTATCTATATATACATCTTATAAGTGATACCATGGGATGTCTGTCTTTCTCTTTCTGGCTTATCTCGCTAAGGAAAATTCTCTCCAACTTCATCCAGCTTGCTGAAAATGGCAGTATTTCTCGAATTCGATGGCTGGGTAGTATTCCATTGTTTATTTAGACCACATCTTCTTTGTTGATGGACATTTAGGTAGATTCTAGCTCTGGGCTGTTGCAAATAATGCTTCAATGAAATGGAGGTGCAGATTCCTCTGTAATTAAGTGTTGTGAATTTTAAGGTAAATATCCAGTAGAGGAATAACTGGATCATATGGAATTTCCATTCTCAATTCTTTGAGAAATCTACATACTGTTTTCCAAAATTTTTGCACCATTTTACTCTCTTAGCAACGAGTAGAAGTTCTCCTTTCTCCATATCCTCTCCAGCAGTTGATGTCTCTTTTTTTGAGTGATATCATTTTCATAGGTGTGAAGTGATATCTTGTTATTTTGATTTCACTTTCCTAATGACTAGAGAAGTAGAACATTTTTTCATTTACCTGTTGGTCATTTGTATGTTGACTTTGGAAAAATATTGCGATCGCTGTTGCTTTGTCAAATCTCAGCATGCAATATCTTTACGTTTTTTCTTTTTTTCTCATGATCGCTTTGGTTGTTTGGGATCTTTTGTGATTCTATATTTTTTTCTGTATTTCTTTTAAAAATGTCCATGGAATTTTGCTATGCATTGCAAACAATTTATTTAATGCTTTAGGTAAGGTCGTCATATTATCAATGCTAATTCATCTCAATCATGAACATGGAATATCTTTCCATCTCTGTATCTTCTTGTATATTTTCTTTAACAAAGTCATAAATTTTTGTTGTGCAGGTATTTCTTCTTAAGTTCACTCCAAATATTTAATTCATTTTTCTTTTATTGTAATTGGCATATTGTATAAATTTCCTTCTCTCCTATGTCATTGTATATAAAATAAAAAATATTATATCTCAATTTTGTGACCTGTCACTTTACTGTACTCGTTTATTAATTCAATTTTTTTGTGTGTGGAGGCCTTAGGGATCTATGTACAGATTATCATGTCATCTGTAATGCTAACTTTACCTCTTTTCCAATTTGGAGTCTTTTTATTTCTTCTTGTCTAATAGCTCTGGCTAGAACATATGCTAGAATGAAGAATGCTGTGATGAGAGTGGATACCTTGTTTTATCCTGATCTTTAAAGAAAAGCTTTCAGCTTTTCACCAGTGAGTATGATATTGACTGTGGATTTATTGTATATGATATTTTAAATTGTGAATTATATTCATTCTATACCAATTTTATGTAGAGATCTTTTTAACATAAATGGGCACTGAATATTATAATGTGGTATCTGCATCTATGATATGGTTATGTGATTTTTCTTGATTTTGTTTATGTGGAATAAGACAGTAGTAGATTCAATATTTTAAACCATCTTTGTATCTCTCAAATAAATCCTCCAATCATGATGGGTAGTATTGTTAATGTATCATTTAATTCAGCTGACTGATGTTTTGTTAAGTATTTTTACATCTATATTCATGAGAGAATAGTTCTAAAATTTTTTTGTGGTGTCCTTTTCTGGTTTTGGCATCAGCATAATGTAGGCCACCTAGAAAGTACTTAGATGTGTTACATTTCTTTCAGAAGAGTTTGAAAGGTATGCATCAATTCTGCTCTGCAAGTTTTGTAAAATTCATTAGTAAAGTCATCTGGACCTGGGCTTTTCATTTTTTGGTAGACATCGGTTTGCTTCTTACATTCATTGATTGTAGAAAGTCTATTCTAATTTTCCAAGTTCTTCTGATTCAGTCTTGGTAAGCTGTGTGATTTTAATAATTTGTTGATGTCCTCTTGGTTGTCCAGTTTATTGACACTTAGCTATTCACAGTGATCTATTATGTTTTGCATTTCTGAGGTACTTGTAACATCTGTTTTATTTCTGATTTATGTTATAAGATTTTTCTTTTCCTCTTCCTTAGTGAGCCTAGCCAAAGAATTTAAAAGTTTATCTTTTCAAAGAATCAGCTTTTGATTTCATTAATAATTTGAAATGTTTTTGACTTCTATTTGATTACTTTGATCAAATTTTAATTTGCTTCCTTTAATGAATTTTAATTGCAACTGTTCCTCCTTTAGTTGCCTTTGGATAGTTTTATTTTTGGTGGGAGGGGGGATTTTTCTTGTTTCTCAAGGTAGGCCTGAATTGCTATAAAATCTCCTTTAATACTACTTTTGCTAAGTCCCTAAGTTGTATTAGCTTGTTTCTTCATACTTGCTTTGATCCATGCACATTTTTACTCCTTTGATTTCCTCTTTTACCCACTACTCATTCAGAAGGATGTTTTTAAGTTTCCATGTATTTTGGAATTTTTCAATTTTCTTTTTATGCTTGATTTCTAGTTTGACGTTACTGTAAATGGAGAGGTACTTCGTACAATTTCCATCTTAATTTGATGACCCCTTTATTTATATTTATTTTTTACTTTTGCTTTCTGACATCTGGTCTATCCTTGAGAATATTCTATGAGTACTGGAGTAAAACAGGAATTGTGCAGTTGTTGGATGGAGGGTTCTACAAATTGCTAATTCCACTTTTTTCCTAATTCATCAGTTTAGGCTCTTGTTTCTCAGTTGAATTTCTTTCTGGTTTTGAAGAGACTGTCTTTGCCCCAGTATAGACTCTTCTTTTTTGAAACTTAGTTGTCTGCATATGTGTGGGTCTTTTTCTGAATTCTTAATTGTATACCAATGACCTTTATGTTTGTTTTTATCTCATTACCATGATGACTTGATTGCTATTTCTTTGTAGTAGAGTTAGAAGTGAGATAGTGTGACACCTCCATGCCCCCACCTCCACTTTGATTTTGATATTTGGGATCTCTTGAAGATATAAAAAAATTCATGATTTTTTTTATCTATTTCTGAGAATAGTGATTTTGGGATTCTGATGAGGATTAGAGTGACTCTATATATTGTCTTAGTAATATGATCTCTTTAGGAATGATAATTTATTCTGTTAATGAACAAGTGTTATTTTTCCATTTATTTGTGTCTTACTTTTATACAATGTCTTGCAGCTTTCAGAATAGTTATTTTACTTCTTTGCTTAAGGTTATCCCTTGTATTTAATTATTTTTGATACAATTGTAATTGTTTTACTGATTTCTTTTCTGTCAGTTCTATACTTCCATGATAATGCAACAGATTTGTATATTAATTTTGTATCTTGCCACTTTATTGTGTTCATTTATTGTTTCTAGAAAATTTCACCTGAGTCTTTGAGGTTCTCTGTATTATGTCAACTTTAAATTAGTGATAATTCAGCTTATTTATTTCTAATTTTGACATTTTATATCCCTTTTTTGTATAATTACTCTGGCCTGAACTTCCAATATTTTATTATGTGGTAATGGAATAAATAGAGATTCTGCCCATGTTTCTGATCATAGAGGAAACACTTTTAATTTTTGTCCATTGACTAACTTGTTTCCTGGGTTTCATAATAGTCTTTATATGTTGAGGTGCATTCCATCGATTCCTTAATTTTTCAGAGTTTTTGACATGAAGGTGTTGACTTTTGTCAAATGCATTTTTCTACATCTATTGAGAATATGACGATTTTTATCCTCTATTAAATTATTTAGGGAATCACATTTATTGATTTTCACGTGTTGAACCGTGTTTTCATCCATGGACTGCATCTGACTACTAATGTTGTGTGATTCTCTTAATTAGTTGTTGAATTCAGTTTGCTATTATTTTATTGAGGATTTTTGTGTCAATATTTCAACAAAAATGTTGGCATATAATTTTCTTTTTTGATGCTGCATTTGTCTGATTTTGGAATAATAGTAATGTTGCCATGATAAAAATTGTTTGGAGATTAACTTCTTTGATTACTTTGAAACATTTTGAGAAAGATTGGTATTAATTCTTTGAAAGTTTGATATGATTCACTAGCAAAATCATTTTATCTGAGGCTTAAGTTTGTTGTGAGATTTTTTATAGCTGTTTCAATTTCCTTGCTTGTAATCAATCAGTTCAGGGATTTTTTTCTTTCTAATTTAGTATTGGAATGTTGTTTCCAGAATATGTCCATATATCAAGGTTTTCCAAACTTTTGTCACAAATGTGTTCCTATGATTTACTCAATTTCTGAAGTGTAAGTTTTCCTCATTTGTGATTTATTTTTTTCTGTTTTTACTTTTAACTTTGATAGTCTGGCTAGTGGCTCGTTTATTTTGCTTAATTTTTCAGCTACCAGATCTTGGTTTTATTGATATTTTGTGCCTTTTTATCTTTATTTTGCTTGTCTTAGCTAAATTTTTATTATGTCCTTCATTCCATTAGCTTTTATTTTCCCTTTTAATTTTTGTCTTTTAGATGGAAGTTTTATGATTTTATTTTTTGTTGTTTCAGAGATTGAACTGTATGTGTAAATTTCACTCAGTGCTGTTTTGCTGAATCCATAGGTCCTGATAATTGTTTGTTAATTTTCATTTAGCTCAGGCATTTTAAATTTCGCCTTTGAATCCCCATTGACTAATAGTCATTCAATAACACATTGTTTTTTCTCTCCTTTGTACTTTTCTCCTCTTTCTACATTTGGATGGTTTCTAGTTTGATGCCGTTGTGATCCTAAAAGATGCCAGATGTGGTTTCAATCTTTATTCATTTATTGAAGCTTGATTTTTGTGTCTAGTTGTCCATTCTTGAGAATGCTTTGTGAACATTGAAAAACATGTGCAGTCTATAGTTTTGGGGTGTTATTCTCTATATATTACCTATTAAGTTCATCTCTTCTAAGTTTCTGTTTGAGGTTTCAGTTTCTTTGTTGATTTTCTGTCTGCTTGATGTGTCCTTTACACTGAATATACTACTAATGTCCTATACTATTAGTGTGTTGCCATTGATGTCTCCCTTTAACTTTGTTAGTATAAAATTAAACTATTTTGGTGCTCCTATATAAGATGCACATATATTAATAAGTGATATGTCTTCTTGTTTTCTTTATTCCTTTATCATTTCATAATGATCATATTCATCTTTTGTTGCCTTTTTGGTTAAAGTCTGTTTTATCTGAGGATATAGCATTTCCTGATTTTGTAGATTCACAATTGACTTGGAGTACCATTTTCTGTTATTTCATTTTAAGTCTATGTTTGTCTTAATGTCTTAAGTGAGTCTCTTGCAAGCAGGATATAACTGTTTTTTCAAATACGACCAGCAAGTCTATGCCTTTGATTGGGTAACTCACACCAGTGACATTCAGGGTGATAATTTATATTTGAGGCCTTGCCATTATAATTTTACTTTTATTTCTATTTTTGTTAATCTATTTATTGTCTCACACAGGTTTGTGAACTTTCTTCTTTTAGATTTAGAGAAGGGAATATTTCAACATATCTTATAAGGGAGGCCTTTGGCAACAAATGCCTTCAGTTTTTGTTTGTCAACAAAAATTTTCATATATCTGAGATCTGAGGAAGAGTTTTTGAAAGTATAGTATTATTGGTTGCATGTATTTATCTTGGAGTATTTTGTATATGTTCTTTCATTGACCTGTACAGTTTCTACTAAGAAGACTGATAGTACCCGTTAGGAGTATCCTTGTATGTTGCATACTTTTATTTCCTGTTCACACTTAATATTCTTTATTTGTATTGGTATTTTGATAGCTTTACAATTATATCCTGTTGTATATCTCTTTTTGCATTTAGGCAACCAGAGGTTCTCTTGGTGTCACTGACTCACATGTTGGAAAACTGTACAATTATTTCTTTAACTATGTTCTCTTTTCTCTTCTTTCTCTTCATTTTTTGTTATATTCATTATTTTAGTTGCCTTTCTTAATGGATTTGGATATCTTCTGGAGTGGTTCTTCACTTTTCAATATTTAATTTCTCTCTCTTTTTTCACCTGGCTCTTTTCCAAATTTCTGTCCTGAAGATCACTGATCCTTTCCTCCTTTTGGTCAATTCCATTTCCATAACTTCTACTGAGACTATTGATTTCATTGATTGTATACTTTACTACTGAATCTCTGTTAATATCTTTTGCAAAACTTCATTTTCTGTATTCTACTCATAAACTTTATTTTTGAATTTGTTTTGCTGCATCTTATACATTTTTTGGACTCTAAGATTTTCATTTTATCTCTTTGTGACTATGATTGTTACTTTGAATTTTTTGCTCATATAACATTCCATGTCTTCAAAATTGTTATCTGATGATGTGCCCTATCATTTCAGTGGTATAATACCATGAACTTATGAAGTGTCTTGAGTTTTTATGTCTACGGGACCCTCATAGCTTTACCACTCTTTTTATTTTTTTATCAACAAGCAGCATTCTATGTTTTTTAAAACACACGTCGACTTTGTCTTCCATAATAAGGATACTTTGCTAAGTCAGGGAGGTGAAGAATACCTGCTAGGTGGGAGAGGGGCTTGCAGGTTGGGTGTGTTGTTGTCAGTATGTGATTCATTGGGCTTTATAAAACTGTTTGAGGGTATTGCTGGGATAAGCTCTCTTCACAGGGCTCCTAGTTCTGGGTCCAGCAGTCTATCTTCTGAGGTTTAGCGTTCCCAGGGATATTTTATCACAAAAACCTAATTGTATATCTTGAATTCTACTGATATCTTCATTCACTAGTCATTGACCAATTTTGTAAATTTTTGAGATATTTCATTTAAAGCAATATAAAGAATCAGAGTTGGAATTTTTAATGCAGAAGTCAGAAAATAATAAAAACTAAACACACCAGCAATCCTTCATCTTAAACAACGGTCTTAATTACTAATGGGATCTGACTTTTAGTAGTTCTTGAGCAGGAAATTGCTTGAATAATGTTATCTTGCATAATAATACATGTATTTTTAAATATCCTTATTTTCATACTTAAGGCTATTTAAGACTCAATGACAACTCCATTTTAACCTATTTATATCTTTTTGTCTTTTTTTGCCTAGTCCACTTGGAGACACGTATTTTTATTCTTTCCAGTGACTATTTTAACCCTGGAAGATACTGCATTTATTTAAGAAGATGCTAATGTGTAAAGAAAATTCATGGTCAGTTAATACAACCATTACCTTAAAATCTGCATGAACGAAAAGTGAGTGAATAGTGATTTACAAAGGAATGCAGTTTACAAAAGAAAAAAATGGTTTCATAGTTTTCTTTTAGGTATTTATACGTAGTTATAGTCATAGGAGAAACTTTTTCTTCAGTGTAGCACAAGTCATACGTGTTCTTTTGTCAAACAGAGAAAAATATTCACTATCATATTTTTTAAAGAAATTTATTTAGGAAAGCTATGTGATCCCTTGTTGTAAAAGTGAAATTCCAAATAGAAAATGACATGAGAAGAGTAGAAAATGGCAAAGGGGGAAACATTTTGAATATCAGGTCACGAATTTAAGAAAACAAGTTACCTAAATTGTATAGTAAGTGAAATCAAAGAAATAGAAGTGTTGGGAAAGAAATAGCAACAGCATATTTTATGTTCAAAGGCAAATCAAAGATGGCACCACTTGACTCAGTTCCTGACAGTTTCAATCAAGAACAAATTTTTCTTTTATAGTTCCTTTTCCAAAGAGTCTTTTCAGAGTCCCCTTTTACACTCATTCTTGAAATTATAGATGAATGGATTTATCATGCGTGTGATCACTGTGTATATCACTGAGACTATTGTACTTTATTTTGAGATGTATGAATGGAGCTAAGGTAGACTCCTAGAACAAAATAACTGAGGTGTGAGATGCAAAGCAAGAAAATGCTTTATACTTCCCAGGGGTGCATGAGATTCTATCTATAGAGAAAACTATCTTAGCATAAGAGTAAATGATAACATTCACAAAACCACCACACAGCAGGGAAGTTGCAGATATATCCTCAAGTCATTGAAAAAAATTGTCAGAACAAGTATCATGAGCTACCTGATTGAATTCAAAAAGAAAGCTTGGGATTTTACACATGTACAGAAGAAAAGTCACAGCACCATTAAATTGTGTAATAAGGAAAGCATGGCACCCATGATACAGGCTACTGGAGTCATCAGTCTACAGAGCTGGGATTCATACTGATTATGTTGTGCAAGGAGTGACAAATGGCCATGAAGCAATCATGGGCCATCATGATCTGAAGAAAAGTTGTCCACCATTCCAAGGAATAATTCAAAGTATATCTGTGTCATGAATTCTGCATAGGTGATGATTTTGCTCTGTATCTGGATGTTCTGCAGCATCTTAGGGATAATGGTGGAGGTGTAACAAATGTCTACAAAGGACAGTTTGGAGAGGAAGAAGTACATGGGCATAGTAGAGTTGGGGATAAGTAATGATTGCCAGCATGATGAGCATTCTTTAAAAAATGGATCAGATTCATGGAAAGGGAAGACCAAATATTTAGGGGCTGAAGTTCCAGTTCATGTGGTAACCCCAAATAGAAGAAATTCTGAAATGACTGCATCATTCTCTTTGTCTATTTGTTTTAGGTGAACATCTGTAAAGGGCCAAGAAAAATGAGTATTTTTCACACAAATGATCATTTATTCAAATATTTGAAAAACTAGAATTTATATTTTCATTCAAGTAACTTATTTTAATAACATTTATATGGATATTTAAATTTAACTGTTATTGTTATTTTAATAGCTTCTTATTAATTTGTTACTTAATAGCAAGTTATCCCAGAGCTAATGGTTCCTACAGTTTCATGGATTTGTTGACTATATATTGAGTGCCTACTACTTCTTAGTCATTGCTGAGTTCATGAAAACAGATTGTTGAAAAAGAAAAACTGCTATAATAATGAGTAAAATCATCTAAGTAAATATACAAATGATGCAATATAATGACAAAAGCCATGAATATTCTTTGGACATATGCCTAGAAGTGGAATTGCTAGGTCAAAAGTTAGACCATATTTTTTAACTTTTGAAGAATCTCCATATTCTTTTCTACAGAATTTGCACTAATTTGTATTGCAACAATATTGTAAGAGAGTTCCTTTTTCTCCATACCCTTGATTATAACCTTTTTGACATAGGTCATTCTCAAAAATGTGATGTGGTATCTCTTATTAAGGATACATAAAATAGTTTAAAGTTACGCCATGGAATTTTGGAGGAAACCTTTGTAATTCTGCCCAAGCTCTCTGAGGTGTGTAATAACAGAGTAAACAAGTTCTAACATAAAAAGTTAGAGACTTTCCATTTAATGTGAAATCTTATTTGCTGTATATTTTACTGTATGACATTGGGAAAATTCTTTCTATCTTTGATTCTCAACATTAGCATCTAAATTAATCTTCAGTTAATACAACTGTTTCAAGTAAGGTTTAAACATAATGATGTGATGTATGTTGTCAAATTTGGGATGGGTTCATATAATAATGGTAAGTAAATTTTAGGCAGTATTGTTATAATCAAGGACAAGCATCATATACTCAACTAAATTATATGTTGTCCCATGAAACTGAGAAAATATTTTATGTTTGTCCTCAGTCACGTAGTGTTCAGATGACTGGAGGGAAACAATGTAGTCCCATTTATTTCTGGTTGCTAAAAACTGTACTTTGTTTCACACAGAATAGTCTACCAGAATAACAAATATGTCTAGACACTTGGTCAAAAAAGCAAATCAGAGGTTGTAAGAAGAGAAGGGGGAGGCTGAAAAGGGCAAACTGGGTAAATGGGATTAATTATATGATAAAGGAAAAACTGAAAAGGTTGTGAAATTACTATATTGCAGGCATTGATTTACTATAATATATACTTTAGGCCTATATAGTGCCATAATACAATATTCCTTCAATAAAATCAATTGAAATAACAAAGCAGTCTCTTCAATATTGATTAGCTCCTTCGAGGATCTCAGAAACAAAGTGTAAATGATGTATCTTCCAAACACAAGGAAATATCCTATCTGTGCTTTTCTTCCAGCAGAGACCTGTACATGTAGAAAAAAGATAAAATATTAGTTGAGTTTAGCTATTTATGAATTTTCTAAGAACCTGTTATTTCCCATGTAACACTACCTAAAATAACTAGTTAAATAAAAATTGAGGCTTTCTTAAAAACAAAAGAAAGAAAAAGCAAACACATTTTATTGTAAAGACAGACACCTTTTAGAATTTCTACCTATGCTGTAAGTGAATGACATGGTTGGCTTTAAAGTTCCTATCATTTAAAAACAAGAGGTCATCAAACATCTCCTGGAGTTGCATTTCATCAATAAGCATATTATTCCAATAATGACTCAAATTATAATTTAAAAAATCTAGATCACATGGCTGACTAACATCTTACTCAAATTTTCCCCTGAAGAACATCCAGAAATCAACAATATTCTTTGGGAGTCTACAGTGGCTCTCTGTCAAGGATATAGATTTGGTCTAGAAACATACTGAGAAACAAGTTCTGAAGGAAGATCTTTGGGATTCAAGTGGTGCTGTAGGCAGGACTGGAAGGGAAGATGTTATTGAGCTGTGATTATTGGGAGCCCAACAGTAAGAGGAACAGTGTGGTGATGTTGAGAGGGGACACAGCTGAGGTTCTTGGCATCTGAGAAAGAATCCCATGGAATCACCATAAGCAGCTAACAAGATAACTGCTATAAAAAATAATGTAATGAAGATAAATCATTCTTTAGAGAAAGAGTAGGCAGCCAAAAGAGAATGTTGCCTGACTGGGAAGGAAGAAGGGAGGGGAGGGGAACCCTCTGTGGTGAAGGGAGAAGCAGTCAAGGAAGTCTACAATAGTGTTTCCTTTAAGCAACCATAGATTTAAACTTTTAAATTATGCTTCAGCTACTTGTGTGACCTGGAAATGAGGGAACTTTTGGATCTGTAATTATGACTTGGAGTATCAGGAGATGCACTTGTTTCCTGAGACATTGTTTTCTTATAAAAATGTCTGCATAGACTGAAGATATAAGTTACTCATTATTCACACATTTTCCTTCTTTTCCTGATCTGTCAGAGAACAGAACTGAAGCTGCAAAATTATGCTAACAGGGAAGTGTTCAAGGATAAGTTATGTGGTTATGAAAGATAAAATTCTCAATCTGAGCTCTGTGTTATTGTTTTTTCTACTTTTAAACAAGCTGTATTGGGATAAAGATACTTTGGACCATGAGTCTTCCTTATAGAGCATCTAACATCCTACTCCTTTGAAACTTCTGTTCCCTGAATCCTAGAGGAGGAATAAAGACATTGGTTTTTCTTGAATGGATATGAAAAATTGATACCATCAAGATAATGAATTAGGAGACCCAAATATCTGTATTTCCACAATGATCAATAGTTAAACAGCTCTCCATTTAAAAAAAAAACTCTGAAAAATCTCAGGAGGCCACATAAGAAACATTAGGAACATCATGTAGCAATCCTGAGAACAGCTATGCAAAATGGTCATATCTCATTTTGGTGTGTCTCCACAATCCAAATTGGGACATTTTACTACTCAGAAGTAACTCAATTGTCCTCATATGGAAAAGGAGTGAGAGGATGAAAGAACCATCTTCCAGAAGCTTTCAATACACTACAAGAAAAATCTGCTTCAGTTTATCTTCATCCAAGGTTGACAAACTTATAAAAAAGACACAAAAATAAGAAAGAAGTGATACCAACAACAACCATAAGAAGTGATCATATTTCCCAATGACTGTTTCTGTAATAATTCAAACATTTATTCATGAATGAAGGTATGACCACCAAGTGTCCCTCACATGTTACAGTTTTAACTACACCAAGTATCCAAGTTCCCAGAGTCAGCTGTATGATACCCTCCCCACACTTTCTCTACTAATCCTTACTTGAGTCAGGGCACCATTCCATCAGTTATAGGTGGAATATAAAAAATGAACAGGCTATACACAACAAAATTCACAAAATGCAGGATTGTAGCTACCAGGAAATTTTGAGAGATAAAGTAGCAAGGGGAAATTTAGCTAATGTCCAGTGATGGGCACTGGAACTCTGGTGGCAGATGGGGTATGCGATACACAAAAACAGAAACGCAAACTCAGTATCATGAGCGGAAAATTCAGTATTGTGAAATCCGTAAGAAATGATAAAACTATAAAAAATAAAAACTCAGTCAATACCCAAAAGCTAAAGCCATTTCTCTATACAATCAACATCAGTAGCTCAAACCCCAACTACCAGTTATAGAGATAGAGAAACACCCACAACCAGCTCCCACTTCTGCAGCAATGTAAGAATAAGATTCCCTTTTTGCTCACTACATTTTAAATTTATGTTTCATAAAAAGAAAGTATGATATATCTATGAGGAATCCCTTTAAGTATTGACTTTGTTGTTTAACATAGCCAGATAACACAAGATTTTCAAAGATCTCATTATATCACATGATTTTACAAAATATCTACATTTGTCCCTGTTAAAGCAAAACTGATAATTTAAAAAATGACTTTTAATTTTAGGACAAAAAGTGGAAAATAAAATAGCATTTGGTTTTTATTTTGGTGGCATTGCTTAATGATATTATATACATTCCAAGTGTATAGGATTATGTTTTGTTCTGCTGTTTCTTTTGTTTACATTGCTATATCATCAGAGTATTGAATACTCATCCATCTCTTTTTGTCTCATTCTCTTTCTTTTATCAGTGCCTTGTAGTTTCACTGGATATATATTTCACTTCCTTTTAGGTGTATTTCATTTATTTTGTTTTTGTTAATGGGTGTTTTCTTGCTTTTTCTTTCTGTTGGTTCATTGTTTGCATAGAGACACACTACTTACTTTTATTTGTTGATTTTATATCCTGTTGATTTGTTCTATCCTTTTATTAATTGTAATAATTTTGGTGGCGTCTTATGTATTTGTAATATAATAACATGTCATCCATACATAATAGCTTTATTTCTTCTTTCCAACTTGCATTCATTTTTGAAATTTTTCTTGTCTTATTGCTCTGGCTATAACCTCAAGAAATATGTCCAATTTTAGTGGTGAGAGTAGACACCCTTGTTTGTTCCAGACCTCAGAGCAAAAGCTTTCAGCTTTTTTTTATTGTCTAACTTTGGAATCAGGACAGTGTTAGTCTTATAGAATATATGAATATCCCTCCTCAATTTTGTGGAAAACTTTAAGGACAATTTGTATTAGATTTTTTCCAATATTTGGTACAAATTTCTATTGTAGTCATTTTTCTGGGCTTGATTTTGAGAATACTTGATCATTGCTTTCATTTGTGTGCTTATTCTTGGACTATTCATGCTATTTATTTCTTCTTAGTTCTATTTCAGAATGTTTTCATTTTCTAGAATTCTGATAGTTTCTTCATGTTTTGTGTAATGTTGGCATATCTCTTATGAGACTTTGTATTTCTACCATGACTTTTGCAATATCAACATTCTCATTTCTTTTTCTTGTTACTAGTAATATATATCTTTAATATATTAATGATTCTGGCTAAATTTTCCCAAATCTCTTTTTTCAATATTTTTGAAGAACACTCTTAATTGTGTTAATATTTTGAATGGACTTTTAGTTTTCTACTTTGTTTACTTCTGCTCTAATTTCTATGGGGAATATAGGTTCTTCAGACAGAACACTCTGTGTAGATGCTGAAATCTGTATCAGCTAGGGGAAACAAGAGTCACACTGCACAAATAGAGCAATTCTTAATTATACAGCAAATTTGGCCCTAGTTTCCTGAAGAAGGGACTGTAAATGAGGCTACTTGGCTAAAAGTGGGACAGCAGTTGAAAGACCGTTGTGCTGCTGAGGATGCACACAGTATTCCTACTACTACTTTTACTCTTTTACTTTAATAAGGGATTCACTTGACCCTTGGAGAGAGTATTTAAAGACTGTAGACAAGAGTGATTCTTTAATGATGGCTGTAGAGGGCTATATACTGCCCACTGCGATGCTGGAGGAATGTCAGAGGGATGGAGAAGATGAAACATTGCCATCTGACATGGATAGGAAATTAAAAGATAAGGTTCTACAATTTGATAAACAAAAGCTGGCTGGAAATTCTGGCAAGGAAAAGGAATTCCTAGGGGAGCCAGAAGACTCTCAAAAAGCAGAATTAATAAAGAAATTTTCTTTGTTATCTTTACAAGATCAGAGGCAGCATACAGCTGCTATTCAAATTCCTTCTGAAGGGATGGTAATCATGTCAAAGGTGTCAGCACAAGAGATTTCATCTGAGCTCTTCAGAGATAGAGAAAAGAAATGTCTTCTTTACAGAAGTCATTGAGACAAGCTGCAGAGAGGACCTAAAAGAACCATAGGGCTCCTCATAGCTTGAATTATTGCATTCATGACTGTTGCTTCAGCTGTCACTGCTGCTACGGTTTTGGCACAGTGCATTCTGGATGCTCATTTCATCAATGTCTTAGCTCGCAATACTTCAATTTCTCTTAACATCAAGAATGTATAGATGCTAAATTAAAAGCAAAATGAAATGTTTTAGAATCTGTAGTAATAAGCATTAGAAATCAAATAGAAGCAGAAAAACCTCTCCAGCAACTCTGATGCAGTGCAGAATTTACTTACATTTGTATTACTCAACCGCATTATAACAATAGCTGATGTGATTGGACTCAAATAAAATCTCTCCCTTCAGGGCTATGGCATCAATCAAATATTAGTCTTGACCTACATCAGTTACTAACTGAAATCCATGATATCCAGAAAGCCATAATCCCTATAATTAATCCCGCTTGATTAGTTCAGCAACTGATTAATGATTTAAAGGTTTTAATTCTTTTAACATGATAAAACATATGTTTTAATATCTAACAGGAAGGATTGGCATGTTCCTGCTATTGTGTATTTTTTCCTTAGTCTGCCGTCAAGTCTGACAAAAGCTGAATCATACTAGAAAGTAGAATGCATACCGTCGCCTGTGAGTGGAAACTAAATCTGAGGTGGAACACAAAGAATAAAGCTCTCCTTTCTCTCCTTTCTTTTTATGTTTACAAAATTTATCATTTGCTCTTAACCGTTTAAGCTGATAAATACCAGGGATGCATAAAGCTTTTTATGCCTTGGCCAGCAGAATACAACTGTCTTCCTAGAAGTTCAGTCTTAACACAGAAATATGATTCTTTGAGACCTTAAAAATGCTGGCTAGTAAATGATGGGTAAGAGCCCCAGAGAGGGCCAACCTAAGACGGGCATAGTCGCATGTGCTCCAAAGTAGAGCTCTACAGCTTGAGATTGCTCACTTTACTCTGTTAGGCAGTTAAGAAGATATCAATAGCGAGGCCATAGGCAGAGCCTCAGTACTGTCACATACAATTAATTATGCTTACATCTATTGACACTGCTTATTTAAATGACTAAAAAGGGGGACATGCTAGGAGTAAGTTGCTTTCTGGCTGCTTCTGCAAAATTTCCCATGACAGAAGTTCTCACAAGTCAGCAGAGCTACAAGTAGATAACAAAGGGAAGCTGCTAGCTCCGACCTTCAATGTTGGTATCCTGATATTAACAGTATAATTGAATGCCTGCATTTTCCTTTGTTTTATTTGCATTGCCTCACTGTATCCCAGCCCTGTAAAATAAATCATGGAACCAGGCTTGTGGTCACTGTCTCTGAGAAGGAGAGAAGTGTCTCACCTGGCCCCCACTTTTATAAATGAAAGTTGCTGTCTGTCTTTCTTTAAGCTCTTGTAGCCTCCTCTCAGTTACCCTGTTGATTAACCATGTGGGTTGTAGTACTATTGCAGAGAAATTCTGATGACAGAATGCTATGTGAAATGTGGTAGACTACATTGTGAAGCATTTAGCTATCCAGAATGCCAGAGTCTGTTGTATTTAGAGACCAACATACTAATAGATGTTGAAACTTGCATGTTGCTCATATTCTCCAATTCTCCCAATGACTTCACCTCCTGTATTCATTCCATTGCAGAGACCTACTCCTGATTTTTTTCTGAGCCTTATGACATGGTTGCACACAAAACATGATAAAATTGATGAAATGCCATGTCTGATGTTAGGGCACATAATTAATCTTCAATACCCTGATTTCTCAGTCATATGTCTGTTTGTTTTAATGGAAGTCAGCTGCCATGTGTTAAGTTTCCTTTAATGGTCACACAGCATAAAAACTGAGGAAGACATTGAAGGAACTACTTTCTTTCAAAATTGCATGAGAATCGTTTAAAGGAAGTCTTCCAAATAAAACACTACATTTTAGCTTTTAATGTAATGCAGTTTGTCAGATGCTGTGTTTTATGTAGAGAAATTATAATTGATAACATGTATAAAATATGAATAGCTTTCTAATATGACAAATATATCAAAGAAAGAAAAATAGACCTGAGATGTTATTAAATAAGCAACATCCATAAAAAGAGAAAATGCAGATTTTAAAAGGAAAGGTGTGTGTATACAGGATGACATAATATTTTGATTTTTATTTAGTTGTTCTTCTTTGTTGTTGCCCCCCACCCAGGGACATAAATCTGGGATCTTTGGGATGAAGTATAATCAGGAGACAGCAGACCTAGATGTTACTATACCAGAGTGTGTCAAATGTTTTTAGAGACTGATCTTAACAGAAAATAGAATTAATTTCATATTCTTGTAGAAGACATCATTTTCCCTGTTGCTTGATGAACAATATATTTGCAGATGTAAAAGTCAAGAAACAAAGCATATTAATACAATGCAACAAAAATACTCAGACTCTAAAATAAAAAAGATGGTTACCAGAGGGGAAAGACAGTATGGAGAAGGAATTCAGTGTAGAGGGTGTCAAACAGTGATTAATGGAAATACAACTCTGCAGGTAGGCACGGCAAGATAGATATATTCATTGAGATGATAATGTTCTCTTGTAGCATATAATATTGTAAGCCAATAGTATATTTATTTTAATTTTTAACGTCATAAATTCAATTCAAAAAAGGAATCTATATTTTTGTTGTCCTTATTGCAAATCAGAAAAGAAAGCACAGATGTGCTTTCTCCTGGGAAAAGGAAAGTTACAGACATTTTTAAATGCATTCATTTTTCTTCCTTACTTTTTATATATTTATTAGAAATTTCTCAGTGATTGTGAAAACAATGGACCATTTTTGATAATTATGAGCTCTGTGTATTGAGCTCTCAACATCACCCAAGGTTAATAATCAACTAACACTTAAGGGTGTCAGTCCCAATTAGATTTCACCTGTGTCTCCTCCTCACAGAGTTGCCTTTATAACGGGCTTTGTTTCTGGGTTAGACTTTAGTCCTGAGGACAGAACTTCATTCCTCATCATTTGTCAGACATAGATGGCAGTGGATGCAAAGTCCAAGTCATGACCCAGCAGAGACACAGCACAGGCCAGTGAGTGCCCAGAGAAATGATGGGTGGTGGGAGGAATGTTGTAAACCATTTCCTCAGCAAAAAACCCAAAAGTTGAACAGATAGATGAAATAAAGAGATGTGAAGGGATGAATATGCAAATTTAATATGCACATGTTCATTCATTTAATGTGCTATTTTTTTCTATTGTGGACTACAAAACTCTTAGTCAGGATTCTGCTCTCTCCAGTCACTATTTTTAGCTTTCATAGGCACTTTGCAACTAATGCAGGAAATGGGTCTCTCCATTCACTTCCCATTAACTCCAAAATATTTATGAGTGTGATCTTATGATAAAGTTGATGAAACTATTGAAGACTTCATGTGAGAAATTCATAGCTATTTGCGTTGTAGTATGTCCAATTTTATCTGTACAATCACCACCAAGATGTTCTGCACACATTATGACTATTATGTAATAGTTGAAGAAAGGAGCATAGTATTTTAATTATATTTTACCAGGTCCTAGAATTTAAAAAAGGTCTGTAATTGGGAAGACTCTATTCACAGAACACATGGAGTGGTGCCTCGCAAATAATGTTTCTTTCTCTTCATAGGATACTCCAGAGAGTATTCCCACAGGTTCATGACTGAATCTCATTTATTTCTTATTTCCCTGCATCTACATACTATGGTATTTGGTACAGTGTAAGCAAATAAAACCAAAGAACTCAGAGCAAGATTCCCTTTTTCTCACAGCACTCTCCCCTGATAGATAAGAGCAACAGATGATATATAGATAACTAGACAATAGATATGTGTATGGATAGAGAATAACCTCAAAAGTTTTGGGGAGAAAGACTAGTTAATATACCTTCCACATACTGGTGACCTTTTTATTATATGTTCACTTCACTAGGGATGTTGATATGACTAAAGAAATAAATAATATTTGATCATTTCCATCAAAGCTAACTTTAAAGAGTGACAAATTTGTTTAACTCTACAGTGTGTCCTAAGAATCTTTCTTTTATAAACATGTCTGACAAAAATTAGTAGATAACCCAGAATCGTGCTACTGGGAATGGGCTTAAGGTAGTTGAGATAAATCTTTTGGGTGTGAGTCCTTAACCTGTGAAACATGACACTTCAAGGGTATTCTGCCAGGTGTGACCTTTTGGTGAACACTCAACTGGTGACCCAGAAAATTGCAAGGTTGTGGTAAAATTGAAGTCTAGAGACTCCAAACTTAATGCATTGTATAAAAGTAAAGGAGACACCCAGGAGGTGGAAAACTGGGTAGATTTCTCCTATAAAAGGCCAAAGACTTAATTCAATTTTAATTTATTTCTTATTGGTCAGAACACCAATGTCCACTCTGGGACTTTCAGAACACTTCCCTGAAGAATTAGACAATATATTTGGTCTAATTATAAATTAAAAAATGTATTTGCCCTTATTTTTCTAGAATCTCTTTAAGATTGTGAAGTGTACATTGTTTCAATTCCGTAGGGTCACCACTCAGAAATCTAATTTTAGTCCAAGTATTGACTAAAGACATAAAGGTTTGCCAACTGGTTCACTTAAGCAGATACTAAAGTTAATTAAGAACTTAAGCTAAAGAGATTCAATAGTGAATTGGTGCCCTTTCATGTTTTTGTTCAATTCTTTTAGCACACTCTGGCCCTCCAAATTGACATTGCATTGTCTTCAAAAAAAAAGTCTCTTAATCCTGTTCATGTATATGAATTTATTTTTTCAGAACATCTTAAGTCAGTAGCTTCATATTTAGAGATGTGCTCCATGTTAATGGTTGTATTACAGGGACTATCTGCATACTGTTAATGTCATTTGAATGAAGTATTTCACTGACCCACAGAGTCATCATGAGTATTTATACTTGGGATCTATTTCTTTTATAATTAAGGCATGAACAAGCATAGTAGAGCAGATATTTAAAGGTGCTGGTCTATTATTAGGAATTCTGACATCAGCCTCATTCTCCCTCTTTTCATCTCCCTCTCTCTTGTCCCTGGTGGATACTATTTTCCTAGCAAACAGTCAATGGATCAATGTCGCACACAAGTAAAACTTTTCCTCCAGAGCACCGTTGGGAACCAATGTCTAGTTGAAACAACCAATCAGGGTAAGAGATTTTCCCATTCCTTAGTGTCAGTAAGCATTCATTGTAGGAAACTCAAGTATGTAAAAAACAAGAACCATGCCGTTAAAAATAACAATCATAACTTCTTTTCTGTACTAGGCATGTAAATAGTGGCACTTTTAAATTATTTAATCTATTAGAGGGGAATGACAGCACTCACCAAATGCAGCAGAGCTCAGTCCCAATGCAAGATTGTTAAAAGTCAGTGGCTCAAATGCATACTTGTCATTGGTCAGCAGAGCTGTGAAAAAACAGTGAAGAGAGGAAAGATCCCTTGAGATGTATTAATTTTCCTAGTGACACCCTCACTGCCTCAATATAATGGACACTGCAGAAATAAGATGGGTTCCCTCTCAACATTGGCCTTAGATATTGAAACTAATAAGGCACACAAACAAAAAGGTTACAAAAGGTTTTCTCCTCATAAAAATATCCTTACTGCACCCTGGTCTAGCAGTAATGGACACAGTCCATGTATGTATAAAGATCTGGGCTTCATATACTGTAGATGTTGGGAACAACTAAGGTGAAGATCTAAATAAAATGTGGTGCACCATAATGGAACGTCAGTTAGATAAATGATCTCTGAAGGAGGAAAATACCCGTGGGCTTGAATCCCAGGTCCAGAGGGAAGGACCCAGTGAGAACAACTACATAATAAAATAAAGATGCTGCTTCTTCCTTTCTCTCTCCTCGCCTGCCTACTCGACTTCATTCCTGCCTGCACCTTTAATTTAAAAAATCTGTCTGAGAAGAACACATGAGGTTTCTAATTTGTTTTGAAAAGGTAGCACTCAAGGAAAATTGCTATCTTGGGTTTTCAATGTTATTACAGTGTGGGAACTGATTGACTGAGAGTTTCTTCCTATTTTTTTCCACTTTTTGAAGGAAAGGTGCAGGTAGGAAGTAAGGCAAGCAGAGGCAGGCAGGAAGGGAGAAGAGAAGAAGAATCATTTTCTTTATTTGTTCATTTTGGTTGTTGCTTTCTACCCTGGAGCATAAACCTAGGTCCTTGAAATGAATATGGATCGCAGTCAGCTGTAGGTGGCAGGCTGAATCTCTGCTCTACGAGGGCACACCCTGAGAGTTTCTACATTTGTTTATGGTCTTTTGGTTCATGGTTGAGTATTTCACCATCATCTATAAAAATGGAGGATCTAGGTTTTCCTTTTTATTGAGTTGTAAGTCACATTTAATATATATTAGTTTCAGTTGCATTATATAATATTTTGATATTCTATGCATTGCAAATTTATCCCCACATTATCATCAATATACTTCACTGTATACTAAAAATGATGTTATTTTCATATGATGAATACATTTAAGTTTTACACAGAGCAAATTTCAAAATTGTATTATTAATTATTATTACCATGTTGTACTTTACATCATGTCTATATTGTTTTATATCTGGATGACTTAAATATCTTTTTTGGTGGTTATGGTAAACTTTTTTCATTTTCATTTTTATTGTGGTAACTTATTCTACACATTCAAATAAACTCATGCATAGGTTCCCCATTCCTCAGATATATTTCAACACACCCTACCCTCCATCAAATCACCAAGTATTCTTCACCATTGTGTAGTGGACTCCATCACCACTCACCCACCCAGCCACCGTCCCATTCCTTTTTGGTAACCTCAGTTCTATTGCAAGTGCCAAAGGTTTATTTTTGTTTCATATGTTCCTTTGTTTTGTCTATTCATGTCCTACCTATGAGTGAGATTATCTGGTTAGGTAGATATCTTATTAGTAAGCCCTCGTATGTTCCTTTGTTTTGTCTATTCATGTCCTACCTATGAGTGAGATTATCTGGTTAGGTAGATATCTTATTAGTAAGACAAAGTATTGGAATGGAAGGAAGAAAACATTTCACAGGAATTTTTTAAAATATCTGAATATCATGCATACACCAAAATGGATTTAGGTGTTTTATTGCATTGGTTTTAATTCAAATGAAGGAAAGCAAATGTCCTACCTTTGAATACAATCAAGTACATTTGACTAGTTCTCATTGTCCTTTCATTAACTTGCATTTGCTTTTATGGTGAAAGATATTTTTATATTCTTTATTTCCTTCAAATAAGCATGCCATTATTTTAATGCCTTTATAGATTCAGTGGTGGGAGCAAATTCAATGGAATAGAGTTTGAAAAAAGAATATACTTTTTCCTCCCCTCAAGAAAACATAGTGAGCACAGGTAGATTTGTCTAGTGTAAACATTTGTTTTGTGATATGCTTAAATACAAAATATAGATATACTGATGGAATTCTGTATATTTGCTTCCCTTATATTTGCTTTCCCCCCAAAAGGTGTCCTTGCTATGTGGAACCACATAATGTGACAGATGTCTTGGAATACCTCCTCCTGGGATTCACAGATGACCCAAAATTATAAACTATAATCTTTGACCTTTTCCTGTGCTTATACCTCATTACTATCATGGAGAACTTCCTCATTATCTGTCATTAGCTGTCAGTGCTGGCTCCAACCTCCAAACCGCCATGTACTTCTTCCTCTACATCCTGGCTTTCTCTGACATTGATTTCATCTCTATCACGGTCCCAAAGATGACATCAGACATTCAAAATCAGAGCAGAATCATCTCTTATCCGGAATGTCTGATTCAGTTGTCTTTCTATAATCTTTTTGGCTGTTTGGACAGTTTAATTCTAGGAGTAATGGCTTATGATCGATTGGTAGATATTTGTCACCCCCTGCACTATCAGGTCATTGTTAACACATTCATGTGTAGTCTGTTTATTCTGCTATCTCTTTTGATTAGCCTTTTTGACTTCCTGCTCCACTGGTTAATGATGTCACAACTTACCTTTTGCTCTCATGTAGAAATTCCTAATTTTTTCTGTGATCCTTCTCAACTCCTAAAGCTTGCCTGTGATAATATGTTCACAAATAACATGTTAATGTATTTTTGGCTGCCATCTTGGGTGGTATTCCAATAACGTGTCTCCTTTGTTCTTATACACGAATTGTTTCCTCAATTTTGAGAGTCTCATCATCAGGTGGGAAGTCGAAAGCTTTTTCCACCTGTGGCTCTCATCTGTCAGTTGTTTGTTTATTTTATGGAACAGGTCTTGGTGTCTACCTCAATTCTGCTGTCTCACATTCTTCCAGGAAGGATGCTGTGGCATCAGTGGGGTGCACCGTGGTTACACCGATGCTGAAACCCTTCATTTACAGTCTGAGGAATAGAGATATCAAGAGGTCCTTTCAGAACTTCCTCAGAAGAACAGTATAATCTCAATCCTTTGGTCTAATTTCCCTAATCTCAGGATTTGAAGTGACTGCAAACTCAACATCTCAATTTGACAAATGTGACTCTTTTTTGCATATTTTTGTACCTCCCAACAATGATATATTTTATTCATTTTGTTTAAAACAACTAACTTGAGAACCCCTTTAATGGGATTAAGAAAGTTATTGGTATCCTATATAAGTCAAAATCATTGCACAATTAAATTCTATTACATCTATAAATCTTCTGTATTTGACATCTATGACTAGGGATCTTGCAGAAATATGCAGTTATACTTTAATATATAAATAAGATTCCCAACAATTTTCAGTGTCCATTTGTCTTGTATATGAAATATTGCTTTGGTATGATCTTTTCCCATTGGTTATGTGAGAGAATTGATATCTGTACTTCTCAATCTTGAGTTTGGAAGATGCTAATGAGTATAAAATCATGTTTCATTTTACCACCACAGGTTATTTAATTGTATAGGAGAGTGAAATGAGCAAGAATGTTTTAACATAATGTGTCTCTTATGTGCAAAGTGGAAGACTATTTCTCTCAGACTTTTCTTCAAAGATCACTATTATGTCTTGGGTGCTTTAATAATCATGATCAGATTTTGAAGATCACGGAATGATCAGAATTCATAAATAAGAGATAAGAAATATTTTGCCTTGTTGATAGTCAATGTGGTTATTCTCAAAATTCCTGGTAACATTTCTTCATGTTTTTTCCTCCATACTCTATCTAGAATGGGTCCATCTGCTGGTTATAAAGTTATAATTGTTCTGCTCCAAGATTAATTACCCTTTTATTTTAAGTTGGAATTCAGTGGTTTGGCTCAGATTCTTTAAAGTGCTTCTTTTATTTCCATAAAGATTCTTTTTTATTTCTTCCCATTTATGTTCAATAAATTTTACTGGGTCCATTTGGCCAATCTTTCCCCTCCATCCCTTAGTCTATGGTGTGGTTTGAACAACTAAGAACTCCCAAAATTGGCAATAAAATTACATTCTGAGGTTCTGCAATGAGACCACAAGATGTGGTAAGGGAAAATAACAGATGACTGAAATAATAAGCCTGGGTCTGTGTTTGCATTGAAGTTTCATGTCGTGGTATCATCATTCCGCTCTAATAGTTGCTGTGACTCACTACATGAACCACACTTTTATGATAATTTTTTTTATTTTCATGACAAGAATGGAAAAGATCCATGTTCTCTGCAAAGGTGATAACATTCCTATCACAAGCAATTGCTTCATTAGGATTATGCTTTATAACCAGGATTTGTACTCTCCAGTCATGATCCACTTGTCTCTGGGCTCCATTTGCCCTGTGCTACAACCCAGGTGCATATGTACATTTTGATAGTACACAGAGATACTTCAGATAGAGTTGATGCAGCATTCTCAGTTTTCTGAAACACTGTCTAATTTATTATGCTTTTAATTATTAAGTTAAATTGCTTACCAATTTCTGTGTAAATAAACTTTGAATCTCATAGAGGCCTTTAATCTAGAGGTCAAAGAGAATACCTTTGTTCTAAATGAGATCTCAAGCAATTTAAGAGCTGGAACTTAATGTATTTTTTCACTATAATCAACATCTAAAGCAGCGATGATATGACTAGCTCCACGTTACTTTGTATAAATTGAATCAAGTGCTTGTTTTCTTATTAAATACAGATTATTGAGAGGTCTAATAGATTCATATGACTAGAGACTGAGGGATCCTTTTACCCTAAAGGAGCTGAATTCTGCCCAAAATCATCTGAGAGAGAATAAGAACTGATGTTCTTCCAGTTAAGTTTTGATGCACTTCAGGTCTGTTTTATATGTAGACATCTCTGAGACACTTTGAAATGTTAGACGGGAATAAGTGAACTATCAAATAAATAACATATAGCAAATAGTTGTCTAATGTATAAATTTATATCACCAAAATAAAATAGTAGGGCCTCACAGTCATTTGGAATATCAAAATTCATATATTTTCAACACACAAAAATCAATAAACCAGGACTATGCATGAAAAATATGAAATTCTTCTTAGAAATACAACTTTAACTGAGAAAATATAAATGCAATCAGATTTGTTCTATGAAAGACAAAATTCTAACAGCTATGTGCTTTCTTCAATGAAATCTCAAATTTAAAATTCGTACCTTATTCATATTAAACATGTCTTCAATTTTTGCTCAGCACATGAGTCAGAAATGATGAGCATCAGTCTCTTCTTGAGAAGATGAAACATCTAAACACACCCCTCATTGGGTGTACTCTTTTTTCTCCTTTCTCTCTTATATTAAGTAAACAAGTCCTCAGAGACTGAGTTGCATGGACCCATTTGGCTCATCATGTTCTAGGTACATGAAGTTCTCAATTTCATGCAATTCTAAGAAATTGACCTGTTTTTTCTAGTCTTTTAGGTCTTGGTCTGGTAAATGCAACATGTGTGTCTGTTCTTCCCAGAGATGTCATCAACCACAGTGGGTCCACACTTCAGTCTGCTTTCCTTTACTTTGATCAAAACCTCAAAGTTCATTCACACCAAGCAAATCCTGTAAGGGAAAAGCCATATGCTTTCCTCAGTCCTGCCCCCAGTAGAGCCAATAAAGGGTCCAGTGAGTGCTATGTGCCATGGGAAAAACTAATACAAGATGGATTGAGGAAAGATTCCTAAAACGTTGTGCGTTGTTCATCCCATTGTATTCCTTGGGACTAATATTTCAAATTATCTTTTCCTCTTACACTGGTTCTAACTCCTATACACCTCTTTCCCACAAAATCCTGAGTAAATAACTCCAAGTATAAATATGATTATTAAAAATAAAATTGAATGTATCATTTTTTTTCAACTCAAATTACTGTCTTACATGCACATAAATTTTGGAAATTCTCAAAATAAAAAACTGTATCATAAGAATTTTCTTAGGAGGATTGCATAAGAAAGGAGAAAATAATATACAATTCATCACTCAGGTAATACTACATGTATTTTTTTTATTTTTACGGAAAGACACAGGCAGGAATGAAGGTGAGTATGTCGGCAGGCAGGCTTAAAGACAACAGAGGAATAATCATTTACTTTATTTAGTTTTCATCTTGATTACTTCCCTCAGCCTGGATCTTGAAGCTGGGTCCTTGACTGTGTCCAGTGGCCTTATTTGCTAGGCCACCAGGGTGTGTCTAAACTTTTCAAGGAAAGGTGGAAACTATAGTGAAGGTGAGCAGTGGTAGGAAGGCAGGAAGAGAAAGGAGAGGAAACATTTTATTTCATTTAGTTGTGCATCCTGGTGGGTCTCTGAAACCTAGGACATTGGGATCTATGTGGACTGTGCCCAATCACTATCTTACTATGGTGTGTCATTTATATTGTTTTAAATAGATGTGTGTAGTGCACAGAGAGCCTTAAAATACAAATGATTTGGTAAATAAAAATTCTCAGTATACTATGTATATATTATTATGGTACTTAGGAAAGTTTTCAAGAATTGCTTATAAGTGTGGGGAATAACAGATAAAATCAGTGCCTTGGCAGGGAAACAAACCCTGGTACCTGGAACACCAGGTACCCACCAGCAAGGAAGACCTTGGCTGGAGGGGTTTCTGACATTCTGTTTAAATTTAGTAAGAAGTTAAAAGTTAGCCGGTTAGCTAAGACATTGTGTAACTGTATGCATAATCTTTTGTGTGTGACTTCAGCTATGTGAACAATGGTTGTAAATACGGATGATTTATATCTAGTGTTTTTTCAAAAATCAACTTCCTTGTGTAATGACAATAAATACACAAGGAGTCAGATGCTCGGTGTGAGAGTCCTCAGGAACTGTTCACCCCCTGACTCCACTTTCACTCTATCTTAGTCTCTAGTTTTTCCCAATCTTTCGCCACTTCCCGACCTTCTCCCCTGTTCTCCCAGAAATAAATATCAGCATATGAGCATATAATCAGACCTCATAAATATTATCATGAAAACATTTACAAGAAAATAATCCACCTAATTCATGATGGTATTAGCCTTTGAGCAATGGAAGTACATGTGAATAAGATACCAAGAATACAAGTACACAAAGAAACTCAAATTTTATTGTTATTAAATATGATTTCTTAAGCAAATATAATTGAATATTTATATGTTTAATATGAATGGTAGGTAATGATGATAATGACAATAGTTAATAAAGTATTAGTGGGATATTCATTACTTCTTGACAATGGTTTTCTACTTTAGATCTATAGCTGTTTATCAAATAATTTACATGTGGAAATTATACTTTGTTTCTAGGTTGTGACAGTAATTCAGCAAATTATTAAACATCAGTAGGTAATTATTCTGGCTAACTGAAAACCACAATTTAAGCACTTTATATTTATTATTAAATTTAATTTCTTATAGTAGCATAATGATGTAACTTCAGTTAATGTATCTGTTTCGTAGATGATCCAGCTGCACAGGTTTTGGTAATACTATAAAAGCAATTTATATATTTGTTTTCCTTCAATGAAGTAAAGACTTCTGAAGCCATAAAAAAGCAGAAGAAATTGTAACTACTAAGCTACTTGACATTGGCTGTAGAGATGTCTTCATGGATTCCACCCCAAAGGCAACCTAGAAGAGAACTGAAATAAGCAAATGGGTTTGCATCAAAAGGAAAACTTTTGCACAGTAACAGAAGGATCATAAAATGCTTAAAAATATTTGTGAGGGGTTGATACTTGAAATACATAAGGAACTCATACAAATAAATAGATCAGTAAAAGCATGCAATCCAATTCAAAATTGACAGAGGATCTGAGTAGAGATTTATTTCCAAAGACATAGATTAGATAAAAACAACAGGTAGACAGAAATTCCTAAGTGTCTTGGGCTGGCATTTGGAAGACTTGGTGACTATAAATTGATACCTCACAGGCTTGGTGACACTTGGTGTTGAATGTCCTCTGAAGATTGTTAGACAAATCGATCAATGAATCCTCCATTCCTTCATCAATTTGACTCCACAAAGACAGGGAACCCACTAAAAGAGTCCTCTGACCTGCCTATTAACTTTCCATTGGAGACAAGCAA